>JAJTUV010000315.1:3247500-3545236 GCA_021653895.1 Mastomys natalensis | reverse complement strand
AAAGGAGTCCACCACCTATTTAAAAACAGCTGCCCCTCTTTCACTGCTCTTTCCCCTAATGGCCTGACTACAGCTCTGAGGGCTAGGACAGCTTGGTCTTTGCTCTGTTCAGATCAAAACTGTAGTTTCATTTAAAGTACACGCAACAGATCACGCTTCACAAATCCCATCTCAGTTCCTCGCCAGAGCTATCCATGAGAAGACTGCATCATTGTCATTGTTTCGAAAACAAGGAGAAAGACTTGGGCTATCTGTTCAAGTCCTCTGAGTGCAAGGCAGCCTATTGATCCTGATCAAGTGTGCGGTAGGCTAATAACCCACTTTTCAGAAGTCTCTGATGAAGCCAGAGTTTAAATCTGTGCAGTGATGCTTGGTATTTTCTATCTGCTTGGCAGAGTCCTTTCCCGAATAAGAACTGACTAATCAGTGCCATTGGCTACTCAGAAAGTAAGTTCTTGTACCTGGTACAGCATGAAACGAGCTGTGTAAAAACGGGCGGATATCACAGCTTCTGACTCCATGGAAAGTAAACTGGTGCTAAAGGCCCTCTTTCTTTCTTAACTCGTCACGGTTGTTTGTTTCACTGACCTATAAATAGCAAGGCTTCCCTTATCATTTAAGCTCAAATTAAGCATTCCTTCCCCATGGAAACTTAATTGGAGGCATTCCCTGCCATGTCTCAGTATTTCATTGCCTGGCATAAGGCACAAGGCTCCCACTGAAGTTGTAACTCTCAGAGTTGGATTATCCAAGTGCAGGTTACCCAAGTATGTTTCGGGGACACCAGAAAACAACAGAGGCACCACATATTTTCAGAAAAATTAACAAATTATTATTTTTCAACTACAGAAGAAATTATTTGGGGGCACAAGAGCATCTTGTTATCTATCATTTACATCTGGGGTTGGTTTTACTTCATCTTATTTTGTCTTTTGGCACTGTTGGAAATTGAACCTAAGACTTTGGAAATGCTAGGCAAGTGCTACTCTACTGGCCACAATGTAACAGTTTCTATTTTATTGTTGTTGTTGTTGTTATTATTATTATTAATAAAAGAGAGTCCCCGTCCCCCTGGGTACCATTCAACTCACTCTGTAGACCAGGAAGTTCTCAAACTTGCCATTTTCCTGTCTCAGCTTTCCAAGTAGCTGGGATTACATGCAGAGAGGCACCACTAGGTCTGGTGGATTGGGGTTATTTTTATGTAGAACATAGGTATGAATTACAACTGTATCAATTACAGTTGACTTTGAGTCTCTGAAAGTTTTAATTTATCACCGTGTACAGTATCTATTTATCAATACTTCCACTTTTTCTGAAACATTTTAATAACAAGTAGGGCATCTCTCTCTCTCTCTTCTCTCTCTCTCTCTCTCTCTCTCTCTCTCTCTTTTTTTGGGGGGAGGGGTTTTCCGAGACAGGGTTTCTCTTTGTAGCCCTGGCTATCCTGGAACTCACTGGATAGACTAGACTGGCCTCGAACTCAGAAATCCGCCTGCCTCTGCCTCCCAAGTGCTGGGATTAAAGGAATGCGCCACCACTGCCCGGGTTGGGTTTTTTTTTTTTTTTTTTTTTTTCTGTGAGCAAGCACAGGAGGGATTCGAACTCGGGAGAGACAGACGGCTGCCTCGGAGTCCAGAGTGCAGCGACTGCAGCAGTGCGCTACTGCTGGCTGGCTAGGGCATCTCTTGTACTCAGTTCTATTTTAGTGAATTAAAAACTGCAGAAATGGGAGGGGAGAAGAGAGAACATATCCTCTTAAAGTCTTTCCTAAATTTCAGAATGTTACTAGATATATTCAATGATTAAATTGAGCATTGATCAAATTCCAAAGAACATGTCTGTCTCAGCTATGTTTCTATTGCTGTGACGAAACACTGTGACCAAAAGCAACTTGGGGAGGAAAGGGTTTATTTCACCTTACACTTCCATATCACAGTTCATCATCAAAAACAGTATGGGTAGGAACTAAAAGTAGGGCTGGCATCTGGAAAAAGGAGCTGATGCAGAGGCTACGTAGGAGTGTTGCTTACTGGCTTGCTCCATATGGCCTTGCTCAGCCTGCTTTGTTATAGCTTCCAAGTTCACCAGCCCGGGGTAGCCTCACCCACAACCCACGGGGCCCTCCCCATCAGTCACTAATTCATGTCCTACAGGCTTGTCTATAGCCTGATCTTAGAGGGGCATTTTTTTTTTTCTTCAGTTGAGGCTCCTTCCACTCTGAGGGTTCTAGCTTGTGTAAGTTGAAATAAAACTAGACAGCACAATGTTCATTCCATGCTCAAAGCCTCTGTACTAGTAAATAATTTATTCTCCATATATTTAATTAGGACAGGACCTTCACCATGGCAAAACCCACTTCCTTGTGCTTAGAAAATCTGGGTACTGAAGGAGACAATCTGCGAGACCAGGACTACTTGAGCATTAGGTAATGATGCTGTCGTGATCACAGACACTGCTGTCCTGGAGAACCAAATAACTGAATGCTGTATGGAAGCTCTTTTTCTCTGATGAAAGTAATTTTTTCATTTATGAACAAAAGACAACTTACACTTCTCAAAAACTACTTCTTCAGGGCTTTGAATTTGTGCCACACTTGTGCACACTGGTGCGTTGGGACAAGACAGTTCAGAGGTTTCTCCATCTTGTATTCCTCCTGAGGCCATTTCCAGGTTTAACTAGAATCTGATCTCCATAATGAAGAATCCCATGGAAAACTACTGAACTCTGTTTCAAGGAATCAAAGGTCAGGATGATCTAGCCAACTTATCTTAGCCATTGTTAAAACTGATTCTATCCGCTTACTTTGCAAAGCCCCCTGCTGTTACAGACAGAGATACCTGAACTAAGTTTTTGCCCTTACAAACCTGGTGTTCTGGATAGTGAGGGCCACACCCAGGTCCCTGAACACTTGGGTGTGGTTCCCAGCTGGCTGGAATAAAAACTTTCAATTGGCTCTACATTGTGTCTGAATGGTTGTTTCAGGTGAGCTCCCCAAAACACTAAACTAGCATTTAATTTCTTACACTGTTCATTTGGAAGGTATTAGGTTGCGTGCCTATAGCTACTTTCTTGCTCATCTCTGACCTCAACTTGTATACTAGCTCCAGCTGTTTTTGTTGTTAGTTTTGTTTTGTTTATTTGTTTGCTGCTTCTCTCCTTGTGCTACAGTTTAGCTCTTGACTATCCTCCAACGGCTCTTGTATTGAAAGCTTGGAAACCATCCCTTGGTGCTATTTGTAGATGTGGAGGCCTTTGGAAGTGCAACCTAGTGAAGTAGTTAGGTCAGCTGGGTGTGCGTGTTGGTGGAATGGATATTAGGATTCCCATACCCTCCCCTCTCTCTTTACTTCCTTGCTGCAATAAGATGAGCAGTTTCCTCTGCCTTGGGCTTGTGAAATGTACTTATTCTGGGATCACAGGACCTAAGCAATGTGGCCACCAAAATAGAGCACACCGAAACATCTGAAACCATGAGTCAAGAAGTCCACCTTTCCCTCTGTTATTTTGTCACAGTGAAGAAAATCTTACCTGCCTTCAACGCAATTCTCTTTCCATGTGGACGTGGAGTAGTCCTTTAGAAAAAAAAGTTAAGATTCTTTTGCTTGTTATTTCAGATACTTTAATTTCATTCACATTTAGAATAATCCAGACTTCTGAGCCTTATCTTCAAGGCACATAGGACTCATGATCTAGCTTTTCCTTCTCCTACTTCCTCCACTCATATAAGGACTCATTTCATTTATGCTGCCTCTAATAACAGGCTCCAGGTAAATTGATCTATCGCCTTTCCCTGCATGCAAAGCACATACCTACCTAGGATGTTTGCATGAACCAGTCACTTCCCATGCCTGGATTGTCCAGCAGATCTAGGAGTTGAGTTTATATTTTAAAATCTTCTCAAGTTTTGTCTAAATTGGGTAGCATAAGTCAAGCAGATATGAAGTGACTGCCAAGAAAGAAAGAATTTTTTATACTTGCATGTCTCTAGAAACAAGGCACATGACACTGGGGGTCACATGGGGGAATGTGGGGGGTCATTCAGAACAGGAGAAACTGGAGACAAAGATGGCAAGAGCCACATGGCTTCTGAGGAAAAGCAATGAGGCAAGGAAAGGGGAGAGAGAAAAAAAACTGGTTTAAGATTGGCTCATTTGAATAGGGAACTAGACAGGCTCTCAGTATAGGGAGAGTGTCCTAAACTATCTGGTAGTTGGCCCTGAGGTTGGTAAGGTAGGAGACTTTTGGCCTGAAGTGTCAGAGTTCAGTTAGGGCTTCATGTGGTAGATTGGCTAATTTTTCATGTGAGCAGCATGTCTCTGTACCCAGGAATTAGATAACACTGAGAGAGAACTCTCTTCCCAAGTCCTTGAAACTCCAGAAGGCAAAGCATCAAGAGCATAGAAGACAACTTTTGACAGTGTCATACTAGAGCTCCATAGACACCATTAAACAACAAATGCAGACTTCCAGCTAGAGACAAGCACACCATTTCTCTGTCTCTGACTTTGTAATTAAAGTATTGGTTTGACATTTTTTCCCCCAGGACTTGGGAACAGCTATAGCTTTTTTACTCTTCTTCTTATTTTTTATTTTGTTTTGTTTTTTTCAAAACAGGGTTTTACTGTGCAACCCTGGCTGTCCTGGAACTCACCCTGCATATCGGGCTGGTCTGACAAAGAGCTCTACCTGCCTCTACCTCTGGAGTGCTGGGACTAAAGGTGTGTGACACCACTTACTCCTGTTTTTAAAGGGGGAAAAAACAAACCAAAACCAAACTAAACTGTATCATTCTTTTTTTTTTTTAGTTTTTCGAGACAGGGTTTCTCTGTATAGCCCTGGCTATCCTGGAACTCACTCTGTAGACCAGGCTGGCCTCGAACTCAGAAATCCGCGTGCCTCTGCTTCCCAAGTGCTGGGATTAAAGGTGTGAGCTACCACCGCCCGGCTTAAACTGTATCATTCTTAACCAATGGTTCTCAATGAAAATTGTCAAGACTCTGGCTCCCCACTCATGGGGACACTGGCCGTTTATATTCTTGAATGACAGTGCTCATTAGAGGACTTGTCCCCCTCTAAAGTCTAACTAGGCCTGCATAGTTCTAACAACCTAATTCAATTGAGGGTGAGATGCGGCTGCTACAAAAGAGAATGGATTAGGAGAGGCTTCTGCCAAATGCAAGGATATTTGGAGCAAGATGCTCTGAAAGGAAGACAGTTTTTCTCCCATGGAAGGGAAGAAAGAATGCTGTGTAATCTTTACCTGCAGCTGTCATTGCTCTGTTGTTTCTAATTGTCTCATCTTCCTATTTGGTTTAAAGTTTTACAATACCAAAAACAGAGAAAAAGTAGCTTATCATCACATATCAAGACACATAAGCATTTACTGAAGTGCTTAAAAATATGAGAGCTGTAGAATCTCAGCGATGTAGAAGATCTGAGTTAGAAGATGAATTGTTTATTTAGAAATTGATTCTGGCCGGGCAGTGGTGGCACACACCTTCAATCCCAGCACTTGGGAGGCAGAGGCGGATTTCTGAGTTTGAGACCAGCCTGGTCTACAGAGTGAGTTCTAGGATAGCCAGGGCTACACAGAGAAACCCTGTCTCAATCCCCCCCCAAAAAAAAAGTTAAAAAAGAATTTGATTCTGTAAAATATTTACTTAGTAAATATAGCCAACCTGTTCTATTACTAGACACCATGAGGAATAAATTATAATGGGTGAATTGTAGGCTTCTAATTCAATACTTTGATCTAATGTTAGAAGGGGAGTGAGGGAGAGAAAGAGAGAGAGAGAGAGAGAGAGAGAGAGAGAGAGAGAGAGAGAGAGAGAGAGAAAGCATTTTTAGAAGCTCAGGAAATCACACCTAGAAATCAAGTCAGGAATCTAAAGCCAGTATTTTATCAGAGCATAGACAACCATGGTTATTTTCTGCTAAGAACTTGAAGGGCAGAGGTTTCATGGTACCACTTGTGTATAGAATCTATTTGGTAAGCTATCAGAAGGAAAAGACAGTATGATTGACCTTAGTGTTTAAAATGCATCTGAATATTTTATATATTAATATACTACCATGTGATATTATGATTCTAGGATGTCATAATACAGTAGCCCATTCATATCAGCTAAGGCCCAGATCTCTGTCTTCTTGCCCAGCATTTTTCAGAAGTTGGTTTATCCTCAGATGATTCCTGAGTGTTTCAAGATGGATGTCATTGCAACATCTTAACCGTCTATGAAGTGCAAATCAAAATCTAATCTCTCCTCAGCCAGAAAGTCAGAATGGTTATCAATGAGGAAACAAAATGGTGTGAACATGGATGGGACATTCAACAAACTTTTGGTGGAATTTAAATTACCACTGCATCTCAGGGCAGTGGTGGCAAACACCTTTCAATCCCAACACTTTGAAGGCAGAGGCGAGTGGATCTCTGTGAGTTGAAGGCCAATGTGGTCTACAAAACAAGATCCAAGATAGCTAAGGCTGTTACACAGAGAAACTCTGCCTCAAAAAGCCAACATAAATCATCATCATCATCATCATCATCATCATCATCATCATAAATGGAAATCAGTATGGTGGTTCCTCAATTCCTCAAAATACTGAGAAGAGAACTAATAAATGACTATTTACTTCTGATATCCAGGCAAAGGAACCAAGGCAGCATAGAAGAGAGACACCTGCAGACTGTGCTTACTATGGCACTATTCAAAATAGCCAGCCATGGAGTCACCCAAATGCCCATTATGATAAATAGGCAAAGAAAACGCAATATGTATACAATTATTATTCTACCATAAGCAAAAAAGTATGCCATAAGTATGCCATTGTAAGAAAATGGATGGATCTAGATATCACCATGTTAAAGTAGTCTCTTAGAAAAATATTATATTTTCTCTCATAAGAGGAATTTAGACATGAAGTACATATAAGTAGGAAAAATGGAATAGATGGGACAGGGGGTGGATGAAGAGTGAATGTGATCAAAGTATATAATATACATACATGAAAATAACACACCAAAATTCATCCTTTTATATAGTTAAGATACTCTGATTTTAAAGAGAAGGTAGTCTGGCATGATAACATATGTCTGTAATCCCAGAACTTGGAAAGCTGATCTGTGAAGACCTTGAGTTAGAGCAACCTAGGCTACATATAGAGTTCCAGGCCAGCCTCAGCTATATATATCCAGAGCTGCTCTCAAAAGAGTGGGTTGGATGGGAGCTAGTGACATAGTGACAGACCACGTAACCAGCATGCAATAGGCAATAGCACATGAATGAATGAATGAATGAATGAATGAATGAATAATTAAGAAAAATGCTATACCCAGACATTAAATCCTTGACCACTGACATCTCACACCTGGAAAAGAGGAGAGCACCTAACTTCCTATCTGTGCTGTTTATTTAGATATATATTTCCACTATATAGTTCAAGCTATCCTCTGAAACTAGCCACAGGTCTCATCTTTCTAGAACACTGGAATTAGAGCCTTTCCCACACTAGAGGTGAGAAAAGTATTTCCCAAATGTTTTCTTTCCTAGTCCATTGACAATTGTTCCATAAGTCCTTCAGCAATGACAAAGACAATGGTTGCCTTAGGATAGCTCACGTTGGTGCTGATTTACACTTGGGTCTGGAGAAAAATCCAGGCTGCCTGAAAATTTGTATGTCCAAGATCTCGTAGCCAGTAGTCTTGTATTGACAAAAGTGAAAGCAGTTTGCTTTGGTCGGCAACAAGGAAGAGTTCATTTTTTTGGATAAAAAAATTACAACACATATATGAAAAATAATGTTTCTCAAAGATGTCTGTATCTTAATCCATAGAAGTGTTGAATACATTGCCTTATATGGTGTGATGGTTGTATATGCTTGGGCCAGGGAGTGACACTATTGAGAGGTGTGGCCTTGATGAAGTAGGTGTGTCACTGCGGGTGCAGGCTTTAATACTCTAGTCCTAGCTGCCTGGAAGTGAGTATTCTGTTAGCAGCCTTCAGATGAAGATGTAGAATTCTCAGCTCCTCCTGCACCATGCTGCCTGGATGCTGCCATGCTCCTGCCTTGAGGATAACAGACTGAACCTCTGAACCTGTAAGCCAGCCCCATTGAATGTGGTTCTTTATAAGACTTGCCTTGGTCATGGTGTCTGTTCACAGCAGTAAAACCCCAACTAACACATATGGCAAAAAGAATTTTGCAGAAGTGACTGAAGTTTAAGACTTTAGAATGGGAAAATTACCTGGGTGGATAATGTCATCACAAAGACCTCTTAAGGGAAATAGGAGTTGACCTCAGTGACAGACATGAAGGCACTGGGCTTCTGGCTGTGAATGCAGGCACCTCCGTGGCCTCCAGATGAGCAATTGTGACCTCTCACCTGCAGAACTGTGTGAACCGGATGGTGCAGCTGGGAACCACAGAGTTGTGGCGGTGCCTGCAGCAGCAGGCGGGGCTCAGGGCTGCTTTTTAATCAGGTTCTGTTTTTACTCGTCAGTACAGTCCATGGACCATGTGCGCCTTTACTGAGTTGGGAAATATAGGATTCTCCATTCTTGCTGTGGTTTTCCTCTTGAACGTAGCTCAGTCTCTGCTATTTACTATTGAGCTCTCCTGGGATGTCGCACTATCCCAGTCTATGTTTCTCCCGCTTGCACTGTCTTCAGAAAGCTTGCTCCCCAAGATTAAGGTAGCAGATCCTCAAGGTCCACACACAAGAAATAAACTCTCCCCTCAACCTCAGACCAGCTTTATTTCAAATTATAGCATTTATCTGTTATAGGTACAGAGAAAGGTTTTTCTGTTAACTCAAATCCCTAAAACACCTACTTATGAGGAAGTGAAAAAAATTATTTCCAGTCAAAACATACGTATCTTAACTCTGAATCTGAATTTTGACCGTCTGTAATAGAAGGAAGCTTGGGTCTTCGACTTAACCGATCATGGCTGTTAAGGATATGAATGTTAAATTTAGCTTTGCCTACCTATCTAACTGCATTTTTTAAATATTCTAAGCCTTGTTTTTCTTCATTATGGCTAAGATATTATCTCTTCTGCATTCTTTTAGTAATGGTTGTAATTTGGGAAATTAATATGTTTAATCCCTTAAACCATGCTTCTTAAACTGCCGCCTCTAGACCTGCTACATCAGCAACTTCAGGGCAAATGCAAAAGCAAAATCACACTGTAGTCCTACAGAATTACAAACCCTGACCAGAGCTAAATATACCTGTTCAGATCATGTAAAAATTGGTTTAAGCTTGCCTAGTGCAAGGGCTGAAACTCAAGTCACTGTAGTCTTTTGTTAGGGTGTGATATGCATATTGGGATGTTATTAAAATACTACCAAACACAAAACACAGAAAGATTGCTTGGCATTTTGGGTCACTGTTAGAGTTCCAAGTATGTTTTGGACAAATTACTTCACCAGTGGCTTAGAATTCTTGATAGAATAAAATAATAAAAAATAAAATAAATAAAATAAAGCATGCAAGCTTTATTTTAAGCAAAAGTAAGTCAGTGGTAAAAAGTATCTTTAAGAAAGAGGGACAGAAAAAAAAAAAAAAAGAAAGAGGGACACAGAGACAGAGAAGAAACTATAAAGAGGTTGTTTCTTCTTTTCCTACTATCTGATGCTTATGTCTCATAATCATAGCACGGCTGAACACTACTGGTATGCATATCTATTCTAATCTGAAGATCTGCATCCCCATTCATATTTTGAAACATGCACAAATGATCATTTTAGTATTCAAGGGCTTTGGGTAGTGATTAGGTCATGAGGGTGAGCCCTCTGGATCATTATTGCCTTTGCAGAAGAGGTTTCAGGAAGCTACCCTGTCCTTCCCGTGACTGAGGATGTAGAAGTTCCTTGTGTGAAGAAGCAACCACTTACCAGGCAATTCCCCATCTCCTGACCTACTGCTGATTCCTATGCCTCTACGACCATAGGTTTGTTTTTGAGACGGGCCTCACGATGCAGCCCTAACTGGCCTGTAATTCACTATGTAGATCAGGCTGGTTTGGAACTCAGACATCTACCTGTCTCTGAGTACCAAATACTGGAATTAAGGGCTTGTGCCACTGAACACACAAGCTAAGTTGTGAGAATAAGTGTTTGCTGTTTACAATAATCCAAACTATGATATCTTATTATACTAACCTGGATGGACAGCAGTGCTAGTCCACTAACACCACTGAGGCAGGGAACCTTCTGATGACCACTGCATTCTCTGATCCCAACACAGCACATGCTACAAACAAAGTCCCAGCAGGTATCTGTAATCTGAATCTTCTCCTCCTTTGTAGCTTGTCTAGGCATGTACATTTTTGCACAGGCACAGAATGAAGAAAAGGTCGCTCATGCACTAACCTGAACTAGGACAAAAATCTATGAATTCTGAACTAAAACAACATAAAACAATGACCAATGATATTAAATGTTTAGCAGAATAAAACATCAGGGAATGGTAGTATGCATGTTTCCAGGAATAATAAATAATGGTTGATATTGAACTTGCCTTTGCAAGTCCATTCAGTGCATCTCTAAGTTTATTTCTCATGAAGCAACTTTCATGTGAAATCTTTTATAATGTGGCTGATTTCTTGAGAAGATTCCAGACCATCTGGTTCTCTAGTTGGATATACAGAGAACCAACTCTGAAGAAAATTTTGTTTTCTTTTTCTCTTTTCCTTTTTTTAAAAAAATTATTTTATCTAATTTTTTTTTTTATGAAAAAAAGAAACAAACAACATAACATGTACCTCAGGAGAGCAACTGTGTTGAAATTAGATTTGTCTAGCTCTTAATTAAAGTTCAAGACCTCTCCTTATTGTTGCCTTTGAGAAACTTGGAGTCACAAACTCCCTGGAAAGTGGACAAACAGAAGGACCATGGCTAGGTGGCCAGCTTCTTCCTTATCCTTCTGACATGAGACAAAAACCTGATAGCTTAAACCAGTGGCCCTACTGCTGAGATGCTTGAATACAGTTCATCATACTGTGCTGACTCCCAACTAACTTATTTATTATTTATTTTTATTTATTTATTTATTTTTATTTATTTATTGGTTTACGAGAGTGGCTTCTCTGTGTAGCCCTGGTGTCCTGGAACTCACTCTGTTGACCAGGCTGGCCCCCAACTCAGAAATCTGCCTGCCTCTGCCTCCCAAGTGCTGGGATTAAAGGCGTGCACCACCACCGCCCGGCTCATAAAATTATTTTCATTGCTACTTCATAACTGTAATCTTGCTAGTTATGAATAGTAATATAAATATCTGATATGCAGGATATCTGATATGTGACCACTGTGGGAGTTTTGACCTACAAGTTCAGAACTGCTGACTTAAACCAAAGATTTTTAAGCTTTTTATCTCCACTAGCCCACCCCTTGTTGGTGGACTGGCTCAACAAAGCCTGCTCAGGATGTGCTACACAACAGTTCTGAGACAATCAAACCTTCTGGCTTTTTTCAAACTGACCAGTCCTAAATTAGGGGAGGAAAACTCTTCAGACACTGTTAAACGGAGAAGAAACTGGATTTTTTTCAGCTTTCTGCATCTCCCCTCCCCTGCAATGCCCTGCTTTCAGAGGGTCTTTTCCTCTGAGTGTCTGCTGCATGTGTGTTTCTTTACCCCAATAAATACCTTTCTTCAGCCGCTGATTCTGTCTCTGCTGCTACCTGTTGAGCTTCTGATTTTTCCTGCCCTTTGATTCTTTAACTGGCAGAGAAAATGAACCCGAGAATTTGATCAAGACCACTAGATAAGACCTCTAGACAATATCACTTTTTAGTAACTTATTAGCATGTTTCTAGCAGTATGCACTGGTTGGAGGCATTGTGAAAACTCTAACTTTCTTGTATCAAAACTCTTTATTTTTGGAACACAAATTAGTGACTCCCAACAGGACACAGATTGGGAAAGGCTACTCCATTTCAAAATCAAGTGTTGACTCCTTCCTGTGCCCACAGCACAGTGCCTCAGACTATGTTTTCCTTAGTAGGCTATTCCCTGAAGAAACTTTAATCAAAAAGAAACAAAACAAAGCAAAGCAATAGAGCTCAAGTTCTGCAAAAGAAAGCAAGCAAGAAAAAAGAGAAGAGAAGAAATGGTAGTCTGAAACAAAAAAAAAAGAAGTGAACAAGCCATTACTTTATGACATTTAAAAATTCTGTTAGTCGGGCAGTGGTGACGCACGCCTTTAATCCCAG
Organism: Mastomys natalensis; assembly: GCA_021653895.1. Classification (NCBI taxonomy): domain Eukaryota; kingdom Metazoa; phylum Chordata; class Mammalia; order Rodentia; family Muridae; genus Mastomys; species Mastomys natalensis. The sequence continues at coordinate 3,533,019 of JAJTUV010000315.1, read as the reverse complement.
CACTTGGGAGGCAGAGGCAGGTGTATTTCTGAGTTCGAGGCCAGCCTGGTCTACAGAGTGAGTTCCAGGACAGCCAGGGCTACACAGAGAAACCCTGTCTCGAAAAAACAAACCAAAAAAAAAAAAAAAATCTGTTAATAATAATTTTCTTTGCTACAGGCTCAATCCATTGAGGGCTTTCTGGTGAGAAGCTTCAGACCCCTTCTTGCCTGCTATCTGTCATATGAGACTTGCTGTGTCTTTGGTTTGACTCAGATCTAGGTTTGAACCTGGCTTCCTGCCTGTTTTTGTTTTGTGTCATCTCAGTCATCCCTACCTGCCAGGATTATTGAAAAGTTGCCTGCCTCCCTAGTACTCATTTCCTGCCCTACGAACATCTCTGGTCTGGTGGAGGCTCTTTCTGTGCTACTTTACTGGGCTTGTGTGGACAGATGACTATCAACAAGAATTGGTCTCAAATCTCTTTATGTTGCTTCATCTACCACTATTGTAAATATTTCTCCATCTCAAGGAAGTAATTCGCAACTTTACAACTGTTTTTGATGGCCTAGTGACACTTTGTTAGAGCGAAAGAAAAGTTTTCAGATATATAGGCATCAGCCCAATGTGTGGCGGTCTTGTTTAGAAGCTCAAAACCCCAATCAGCTGAACTGAGTCTGGAACACTCTTTTTTTTTTTTTTTTTTTTTTTGTTCTTTTTTTTGAGACAGGGTTTCTCTGTATAGCCCTGGCTCTCCTGGAACTCACTCTGTAGACCAAGCTGGCCTCGAACTCAGAAATCCAACTGCCTCTGCCTCCCAATTGCTGGGATTAAAGGCGTGCGCCACCACTGCCTGGCTGAGTCTGGAACAATCAAGTCTACCATTCATTGGGCTTTGATTTGGGAGAATGAGAGTTGCTTTCAGCAGGAGTAGAAGGTTGTTCAAGAGAGAACTGCTGGAGAGGGGAATTAGAGTAGAAGAGACAGAAAAGAGGGTGGGGGAAGAAAGAAATAGGAATTGGAAAGAGAAGAGAGAGGAATATTTAAGAGTTAGGATTCTACTTATGAATATGGCTGGGGCAGGACATATTCCATCACAAATGGTTCTAGGTATCTCTGCCTCTGTTCTCTTATTCATATCTTATCGTGCAATGAACACTTACAGCTAAGGGAGGAGTAGAGATGGAGAACTGAAGCACTAGGTTTCCTCTTTCTGGGGGAGCTACTGGACTCATTCTGTGTACAGCAGTCAGAGTTGCTGCTGTACCTTAAGAGCAGGCACCACGCCTATCGTGCAGTCAGGCATGGCAGGGGGCACTGAATCTACTGTGAAGAAGGGTGGCTGGTGTTCTGAAAACAGTGTTTGTATTAATCTATGTTTTCTTTATCCTTGGAGAAAGCATTCTGAGGTGGGAGAGCTGGTCACGGAACAAAGGGAACCAGAAATGACTATTTCATTCTGTAACCTTATGCTCGGTGTATCAGAGGCTCATCTGAGTTTTACAGGGTTCCCAGCCAGCTTAATACCGTGTTAAATGTTTCCCAGAAATGTCATACTCCAGAATAATGGACATTCATTTTTCTCATTGAATCATTGGTTGAACAGAAAGAAATTAAGTCATAGGTATGAAAGGAGGGTCTAACACTTAATCTACTACCATTCCACTGGTGATACATACTAGCTGCAGGTCTTCAGGTGAATTATTTACTTTTTGGAATTTTCTATTCATCATCGAGAAAATAGGGAGAGTTGTAGTTAGCCCACAAAGTTTCTGCACACGAAAATGTACATAAAACCACCTGACATCTACAGGAATATAACAAATGTTAGCTCACATTCAAGGGTATCTTTTGACCCCATTGGCCATCTATCCTTTGACCATCCTCTTTTTATCTTAACATGTAATAGAGGAGACTTAGAGAGAGGCAGACATGCATGAACAATGGTTTCTGATGGACTCGCCAGTACACCTCGAATTTGTCAGTGTCTTCCTACCTGTCAAGAGGCCTTCTAAGACATATAAGGATATTGTGGTAAATATAAAGTATCTTCAAGTTTGTAGGTGGGTGAGTCCCTTTGATTCCAAGGTTCCTATCAGTGTCAAAGTTCTGATGAAGAGTGTGCATACCCCTTTACAACATCAGCTATGTCTAGTCCTCCGTGACAAGCAGCTCCCTTTTCTTAACAAGAAGTTAGAGTCTGGGATAGTGGCCTATACCTGTAGTCCCAGACAGCACTTGGAGAGTGGAGGAAAGAAGGTATGGAATTCAAGGTTAGCTTTGGCTATAGAGTGAGTTTGAGTCCAGTCTGAGCTTTATGAGACCCTTTTGAAGAGGAAGAAGAGAAGGAACAGGAAGAGGAGGAGGAAGGAAAGGAGGAGGGGGAAGGAAGAAAATAAGGAAGAGTAGAAAGAGGAGGCAGAGGAAGAGAAGGAGGAGTAAAGGAAGAGGGAAAGGGGGAAGAGGAGGAAAAGGCTGTGATAGTGGTTGCAAAAGCAGCAGCAAAACAAAATTAAAAAAAAAAACAAAACATACATGGGTCAGGGGACCAAAGTAGAAACCAGAAGGAGGCTCCAGTACCTCTCCTCTCCTGAAATAGAACTTTTTTAACTGAATAAAAGCTCTGGGCAACATTCCTCCTTGTGCTGCTGTTTGGGAGACTGCCTCCCTTCTCTGACTCTAGGAAAGGACTCTGTTATTTCCGAGTTTTTGTGAGACAGAGCCACACAGCAACCAGAAAGTTTGTTCCTGTGTTGATGAGGGTAGCTAGGCACCCACTAAAAGAGCTACACAATTTCCCATCATCTTCCTCCTCCTCAGCCTAGCCTGTCTCTTGGATTTGAAATCCAAACCAGAAGTAAGCCTTGTAAATTTAATAGCAATCACCAAATTGTTCTCTCAAAACAAAGTACCACCACTTTTTTTTTTTTTCGTTTTTCGAGACAGGGTTTCTCTGTGTAGCCCTGGCTGTCCTGGAACTCACTCTGTAGACCAGGCTGGCCTCGAACTCAGAAATCCGAGTGCCTCTGCCTCCCAAGTGCTGGGATTAAAGGCGTGCGCCACCACCGCCCGGCCAAAGTATCACTTTATAATTCCTTGAATATTTTTCTGACACTTTTTTTTTTTTTTTTGACAAAAGTGGACTTCAGGAATCCTTAGTTTCTGTAACTGATTTCTAGTTGTATATTTTTTATGAACCATTTTTGGTATGTAAAAACATTAAAAAAGGGATGGCTTAGTCATTAATAGTACTTGTTGCTTTTTTAGAGACTCAATTTAATTCCCAGAACCCATATGTTGGATTACATTCCATCTTAACCCCAGTTTCAGGGAATTAAGTGCCCTCTTCTTATCTCCTCACGTACCATGTACACATGAAGTGTACTTACATACAGACAAGCAAAACACACTTCCTTGAGCTGTTGGTATAATTAAGAAAAAATACCAGAAGGTTTATCACAGATGAGGGATTTTGCTACAACACTTGATACACTGTCAGCTTTGAATTACTTACACTCAGCTTCTGCCCTCCCAGTCTGTAGCTCTTCTCTCCTGGGGGTCATTTGATTGCATGCAAGTATTTGACAGGCTGGGGCTGTGAGTTGAATGTTAAACAATGGACTATTTGACAAACATTGACCTTGAAAAAGCTTTCAGAGCTATGCAAATATGAGGCATTGAACACCGAGATGGCTGGTGAGACTCAGTAGAGGAAAGTACTTGTGACCAAGCTTGACTACCTGATTTAGATCTCCAGGATTGTAGCAGGATATTTTTCTGCTACCTTGTATTTGCAGTGGATCTCGGGGTGAATGGGCAGTAGAAGAGGTAGCTGAGTGAGGAGTTGGGAGAAAAAGGAAGAGAAGGGAGAGGACGGAGGAGAGCTAGCAACCATGAAGGAAGAAGAATGGGTTGAAAGCAGTCTTGGGTAACAATTTATATCTAAAGGTTAGATACTGGGTAACAATTCTAATTGTGTGGGCATCTTGTTAATTGAGCATTTCCAAATATAGAAATCCATTGGATAATCTTTAAGTTTTAAGGGTCTTCATTCTACCAGGTACTGTGAGCATGGATACATTATCTAGGGTTCAGCTGAACATTGTGGGGGCAGTGTGGTGAATTGGCAGAGCCAGCTGCCACGGTGGCATCTTGTGGGTCTAGCTGTGGTATGCTTGGCCTCAGGCCACTTTTAATGCAGGAACATGGCGGGCTGCCCAGATAGCTAGCAGAGCTGGACCGCACCACGGATTTTCTAAATTCTACCATTACACAGGATCTATATAGTTGAAGGACAGACCCCACTCCCCTAGGTTCTTCACTGATCCCCACATGTAGTACTTGTACACATACAAAATAAGTAAATGTAATTAAAAGACCATTGGGAATTTTGCAAGCTTGTGAGCCATTTTATTAATTATATGAATTACTTGTTATGAAGGCTGTCTTCATGGCTTATTTTTTTATGGACTCATAGCAAATCTTTATATTTTCTGGATGTTAACCCATTGGCTATTAAGTAGCCATGGTTGCCTGTGTATTAATTTCCACCAACCCTGTGTTCTACATGTTATGTTCATGGGAAGTGTTGGGTCTGTTTCTAGTTTATGGAAGGAGAGAAAATCTGGTTCTTGAGACTAAATTATTATAACCTGTGAAACTGTGCTTGGACTGTACAATACTGGATACTCTTGTTTACAGAGTAAAACCATCAATTTACTTATAGACTCAAATTCCTTTTCATGTGTGAATCTTGGAACTGGCAAAATCATTACAGCAGATACGTATACATAAGTACAATCGAGGCCTTGGTCTGATGGACTTTGGGAAAGTATGGTGTTCCATAAAGACCGAAGCTTGCAAATGTAATAGCTTTCCCACATTGTCATCCTACTTTAAGTCACGATCCAGACGATTTAGGCGCTGTGGCTTGTTCTTTCTGAGAAGGACTTGCTCTTGGAACAAGTGCTCACAGGAGATAAGACTCCATGACAGCCAGATGATGGAGCAGGCAGGATATTCACTTAAGCTGTGGAAGGGTTAAATGGAAATAGAACCGGGTTTCTCAGTCAGGCTCAGCCTTGAAGACATTATTTAAAGCTAAACTACCTGCTGGGTGGTGGTAGCTCACACCTTTAATCACAGCACTTGGGAGCCAGAGGCAGGCAGATCTCTTGAGTTCAAGGCTCACTTGGTCTAAACAACAAATCAACTCTACAAAACTAAAAAAAAAAAAAAAGAAAAAAAACCCAAAAAACCCAAAACAAACAAACGAAAAAACCCCAAGCTTTAAGACATGTTTAAGAAGCAAACTCTTTTTGGTTTTTCGAGACAGGGTTTCCCTGTGTAGCCCTGGCTGTCCTGGAACTCACTCTGTAGACCAGGCTCTGCTTGCCAAGTGCTGGAATTAAAGACATGCACCACCACTGCCGGCACTAAGCAAACTCTTAAAAATTATTACTAAGTTAATGTGTTATAGAATTGGCTTGTCACTTTTTGGGTATTTTCAGTCCTGGGGTTGATCATCTGTGATCTAAAAACAACTATCGTAGTGCGAGCACTCACAAATGAGTAGGTCTCTCTCATAGGTGTAGAAAGTCTTCCATCAATGATGCTACAAAAGGCTGGGCTTGAATAGGACAGGTTTGCACAACCTATCTGGAGATGCGGAAGAAATATCAATTTCCTGATCCTTTCTTTAGACCAGTGGTTCTCAACATTCTAATCCTGATGTTGTGGTGACCCTAACCATAAAACTATATTTTGTTGGTATTTCTTAACTGTAAATTTGCTACTGTTGTCAATTATAATGTGAATATTTTTGGACCTAGAGGTTTGTCAAAGGGGTTGGAGGAATCAAAGGCAGGTGAGCAGATTACTGCCAATCTTTGCAGAATTTGAAAAGTCATGGAGTTATGTGGGACTGTGAAAGTGTATCTTGGTTCTTGGCTGGGCATGGGCCTAGAACCCCGAGACTCCAAGGGAGAAACGGCAGGAGTTTGGCCACGTCCCCAGAACCCAGGGTCCTGACAAGCAGTCTAATCTCCATGGACCTACATTGTCAGCTAGAGAGATTTACATACTAGTGAAGGCCAGAGGGCAGCCCAGAACCTCCCCCTTTCTCTCTCCCTTTTAACTCAAGTCTGCCCTGAGTTGGTTTTTTTTTTTTTTTTTTTTTTTGGGGGGGGGTACATCCAGATCCATCCACCACCCGCCATGAAAATAAACCCTTTTGGAACCAAGGACTTCCTCGTATCATTGGGGTCTGCCATTGTCCAAAGCTTCCAGCCTTTGGAACTCCAGACCTTTCTCCTATATGTGGGACCTGCTGCCTGGAAGCCTCCAGGACTCCTCCACTTTGGCCCCTTTTCCCACAGAGTTACCTAAGTGTAGCTTCTGGCCTCTAGCATATTTCTTTGCAGGTTAAAAAAAAAAAATCTAGGTAATGGGGCTAGGGAGACAGTTTAGAGGTTAAGAGCATTCTCTGCTGTTCCAGAGTTTCTGAGTTCAATTCCCAGCAACCACATGGTGAATATCACACACACACATACACACACACACACCTAGGAGTATAGTGTATTCATGTAATATCAGCAGTTGGAAGGATGAGGCAGGAGGATTGTCACGAGTCAGAAGCCAGCTTGGGTTACACAGCAAGATAAAAAGACCCTATATAAAAGCAACAACACTACAAAAGCAAAATGGAGGAGAGCAGGAATGCCCCCTCCCCACTCCACCCCCACACTGATGGGTATCCCAGTACTCAAGAGTCTGAGAAAGGGAACCTAGATTTCCATGCCAGCTTAGATTACACAGAGGGGTGCTGTCAAAAACAAATCAAGCACACAAAACCTAGGAGATCAGAAAGAATAAAGCAAAAAGCAGCTTTAATTTTGAAGACCATGAAGAGAGCATGAAAGAACTCAGCAGAAACTAAAAGTTTGTGGTAGTTCTTCAGAAAATTTATCTAGATGGACAAATTCCAGGACTTTTTTTTTTTTTTTTTTTTGACTACCCTGATGTCCCAATAACCAAACATATAATTACAAAATCTATGTGAGTTATGTCAAAGGTAATTTGTAGAAAGGGTGAAGAATATGACTGGTCTGAACCCTTTCTATATTTGGATTGGAAAAACAAGTACAACTTTCTAGAGCTGTTGGTATAATTAAGAAAAACACCAGAGCGGGCGGTGGTGGTGCACGCCTTTAATCCCCAGCACTTGGGAGGCAGAGGCAGGCGGATTTCTGAGTTTGAGGCCAGCCTGGTCTATACAGTGAGTTCCAGGACAGCCTGGGCTATCCAGAGAAACCCTGTCTCGAAAAAACAAAAAAACAACAACAACAAAAAGAAAAATACCAGAAGGTCCATCACAGTGGAAGGACTTTGCTGCCACTTGACACACTGTCAGCTTTGAATTACACTTAGCTCCTTCCAGACTGTAGCTCTTCTCTCCTGGGAGTCATTTGCTTGCATGTGAATATTTGACCAGAGACCAAAGGCTGGAACTGTGAGTTAAATGCTAAACAATGGATTGTTTGACCAACACTGAAATTTAAAAAGCATTCAGAGCTCCGCAAGTCTGAGGGTATTTTTAATACAAACTCTTTCCTAGTGAAAGCTACAGGAGAGAGGGAGGGAAGAAGGAAAGAAAAGGAAAGAAAGGTGGGGGGGGGGAGCAAATAAGTGCCACCTTCATTCTTCCTGAGATAACAGATCTTTTTAGGTCTACAGATACTCCCCTAACACTTCTGTCTTTGAAGACCAGAGTCAGGAAATTGTGTAGCTTTGTGAGCACCTCTCCCTTTCAGCTAGAGATCAAAATACCCACTGTGTCTGATGTCACAGACAGTCCAGGCTGAGACCACACTCTGTTGATTTCTGCCTCCCATAAGCGCCTGGAAGGATAATCCCTCACAGCCTCCAGCCTTTGCTCCCGCAGCTTTCCCAACAAACCGGGCAGGATGGGAGTGTCTTCTTGGCTCTGGAAATCAATCCTCCTACCTTGTCCTGAAGCCACCCGCCGCCCTTTCCCGGCCCTCCCTTCGCAGTGATTTTCCTGTCGGGGACTCCCAGCGAGAGGGAGCGGCTGGTGACCTCCCCGCCCTAAAGGTAGGAACCGGGAAGCGCGGCTGCCGCCCCAGGGGTCTCGGATCCCAAAGTAGACGCGAGGCAGCACTTTCGGTGCGAACTTGGTGGCGACGGCCACGGAGCATCTGGCGCCAGCAATAAAGGAGGAGCTTCCCGCCGCGTCGCACGCAGCCGCTGGGGACGCAGAGCCGGGCGCGGAGGTCTGTGAGGGGATCGGTGGCGGTCTCAGACTCCCGGCAACACAGTGCCCCGCTCCGCTCCTCGGCCACACCAGGGGGAAGGAATCGAGTCCTTGTCACCCTGCTCGCTCGCTCAGGCTTCCGCTCGCCGCCTGCTGGGGACCGATGCGGCAAACGCCGCGGGACAGACAGCGCGCTGCGGAGAGCCCCGCACATGCCTCTGCGGTCGCCACACTAGAGCCTCGGCAGGTAACTGCGGCTGGCCACGCTGCGGGTCTGCTCGGTTAGGGGTGTAGAGAAGACTGCGATCCACATCCAGCTTGGGGGTTTGGGGGTGCTGCCCACACACTCTGACTCTGCAACCGCTGAGGAGTAGGGAAGGGGACTCAGTGCGCTAGCAGACCCTTCGTCCTCTGCAAGTCCCCAGAGCGGTGCGGGAGCCTCGGGGCCCTGAGACCCTCCAGCCAACCGGGTGTGCGGGGTCACCAGCCGGGAGCTCTCCTGTAGGGTCCCAGAGCTGCAAGGGAGGACCCCGGGAGAGTAGCGCCCAGGGGCGCAGGGACTCTCTTCTCCTGGATCATCCCTAATCTGTGCGATGGGAGGCCCACAGGAGAGCATGGTTCCTCGCTCACCATTGTTTGTGAAAGGGTCTGTAAGCGAGGAGGGAGTGAACGAGTCTGGAAGGTTCTCGTTTTTTTACCCTAACGAGTTTTCCAAGAAATCCTCCTTGGGCACAGTAAAACTAAACCTAACAAAATACCGAGACAGTTTGTTTGGACTGAAGGGCAACGGTGAGAAAATTGCAGTTCTGGCTGTTGTGAATTTTTAAGATGAGAGAGGAGAAACTTGCTATTTTCGGCCGTTGCCTCGGGAACTCCCATGGGCTTCAGCCCCTTTCTTGCGTACTATTATTTTGACTTAAAAGAAAATCTATAAAAAGCGATTTCTAGAAACTAAAGAAACCCGTAGTGCCTTTTCGGATCTTTAGAGGAAGCCACGGGGAAGGACAGCGTGAGGTGTGAAGAATTTTGTTTAAAGGTAATATTTAAAAATTATGTGGGGTTGGGGACGGGAAAGAGGTAGTAGTGCTAGCCTATTAGAAACCACACAGATTCCAATTTCAGAAGTCAAGTTTGTTTTTAAGAGAAACACCATAATGCCATGAATAGTGGATGGTTTAGGAAATAGCCGGTCCTTAATTGCTCCAGTGCCCTGCCCTGCTGACCTTCAGGCTTCTTCAATGCTTCCTCAGATCTCCGTGGCCGCCTCTATTAGGCTACCCGGACTGGACTATTTGACTTTCAAATAGTCTTCAATTGCAAGTTTCACTTCTTAGCTTCTGACCGTGGAGCTATCTTTTTTCTACATGATGTTAGAATATTTGGGAAGCTCTGATCAATTAAGGCTTTAAGTGTCATCAAAGATTGCTTTTGAAAGCCAGATCAGATAAACAAAACAAAACAAAACAAAAAAACACAAACAAACAAAACCACCAGACAAACAAAACAGAAATAGAAAACTCCTTAGATGGTTAGTTTGACTTTGAATAAGACTGTCTGCTTCAGAGCACCTCAGATAATGGTGATCTGGGATCAAGGGAACTTTTGTGGAAAATGCCTGTATGACTCTGATCTGTTTTCTCAGCTGTGTCTAAGGCTAATGTAGACAGGGCAGAGTGGTTGGTCATTGCCTAATAGTCCTTTCCTTGAAAAAATGTTCTAACACAGTCCCTGAATGTCATTTTCAGTCCCTTTATATTCTTGATGTATTAGTGGTACAATTAAATAGGACAATAGGACTACAGTTTTGAAAACTTTTTTTTTTCTTGTCTGAAATCAATATAGAAAGAATCTGAGAATCAGAGTGGACGCCCTGTCAGAAGAATGTGGTCAAAATGCATCAATCCATCTTTTGTCAAATGGTAATTCTCAAGATTCTCATTTCCAGAACTCTGTGGCAGAGAACTGAATTCCACAGCCCTTTCCTTCAGTTAGAGCTATTTCTGCGCTCCACAATGTGAAGCACAAAGGAACAATGCCCTGCATCCTACATTGCCATGATGAGCATTGTCAGCCCACCACACACATTCCAGACGGCTTTCATGAAATTATGAATCTTTACAGAGTTGGGACTTCTCTTTAACCTGCATCTAGATGATGTCCACTGGGGATGGGGATGGAGTGGGGTGGCAGCATGGAGTATGTATGGAACATCCATGTTGATCTATAGTGTGTTCTTACATGTCATTTCATTTAATATTCCCAGCAATGCTGAGACAAGATTTTTAGCCTGATCTTAAAGCATAAAGTAACAAAGAGTTCCCTAAGTTGAGTTGTAATGGATCCCGTGAAAGTCTCTCTCCATTTTACATCTTTGTGAAATGACATGACATGCATTCTTCACAAATTCTTCCATTCTTTGTTTACATCTTTACACACACACATACACAGAGCACTTACAGCTTGAACTGGTTGCTTCTTCCTGATTACCATTCATTCCAGAGAGGCTTCCTGGTGCATGCTTCGGTGCCCTTTCCGTCTGATACTCTCAGACTTTCTCTTGTTTCGATTTTCTGCAGTTTTTATGAACCCCTGCATGTTCTATTGAGTTGGCTGTCTCCAGTGGGTTATATTCTAAACTTCTTAACTTCCTAAAATATAGTTTTTCTGAAGCTCCTCCTTCCTTCAAAGGCTTGTCAGTAGTTTTTCAGGGTTGCATTCTCATGCTTCACAATAAAATGAACCTTTCTCTTGTGTATGCCTACTGCTGTGGATAATGGCATACTACATCACAGTTCTGAGTTGAGTCTTATGATTCAAAAATGTATCAGACGCAGAGAGATGATGGCTCAGTGGGTAAAGGTTTGCTATCAAGCCTGAGATTGATTTCTGAGATCCATATGCTACAGGGAGAGGACTGATCTCAAAAGTTGTATTTTATGACATGGAGTGAGCTCAGCGTGTTGGACAAAACCATACACTGGGCATTATATATGTTAGTCTTTATGGTTCCGTACCAGGGTGTAGAAGCAGAATTGTCCCACTTTTTAGGGTGGCAAGAACTCTCTCCTGATAGTGACACTTCTAACTGTAGTCACCTCAGACTTGATCAAGAACTTGACTGCTGTCTCCTCAGGTTAAGGAAGAGATTCTGGGAGAGAAGTCATGAGGGAGAGAGAGAGAATGAGGAGCAGTAAGAAGTTCTGTGTTTTCTCCCACATCTCTTTCTTGGTCACCCAAAGTAAGAGTTGCTGAACTGTCTCTCCTTGCCACACTTTCTGATCACATGCCAGGGGATTTCCTTTTGTGGGAAGTTGAGAAAAAAGCAGGAAGGAAGCAGCCAGCTGTTAGGAAGTTTTTCTCATCACAAATATTGAAAGCCAGAGTGAAAAGGTCCTATTCTCTCCCATTCTCTCTCCTTCTCATATAAAGTATGTGGATGACATTCGTTTCAGTAGCATGTAAACACTTTGAGGACTCTTTCATCATCTATGTGCTTTTTATGTCATAATAATATGAGGATTTTTTTTTCTTTTAACATGGTGAAAAACAAGGCCTCCAGTTGAGATACAAGGATGCTAGGTATTCCCCCCAAAGCTAGAGGGTCATTCCTGACTTCCAGGTTGTGGAAATAGGGCTAGAGTTGGTATGGAGGAGAAGGGAGCTGCCCTAGGATGAAAGGCTACAGTGAAAAGTAGTTTCCAGTGAATCCTAGGTAACTTGTTGCACAGCCATTCACAAGGTAGGGTATTCTTCATAAACAATAAATATAACTTAGTATGTCTGTATAACAAGAGACGTTCTTGAAGGATGGAGGTGTGTAGAGTGTAGAGTCAGACAAAACAGACAAACCCCATGTTCTAATAGAGCGGTGTGAGAATTGGAATCAATAGGAAAGGTACATGTAAGTGAAAAACATATTTCAGATGGGCTGGGTGTGGCATTGTAGGATGATGCTTCTGAGATGGGGGTGGGGCGAGGAAAACAGTCAACCTCTCTGAGGTGGTTGCAATGGGTGAGATGTGATTGAGGGAAGAGCCAGAAGGTAGGGATGCCAGGAAGAGGAGACAGCAACTCCAAAGGTTCAGAGCCATGCATGGATTTAGAGTGTGGAAAAGAAAGGTCAGTCTAGGAAGAGAGTCTGGATATTGTGTAGCCCTAGAGGAGTGCAAAGCATGGAGTGGGAGATGGGGTCCAAGATACAGAAGGGGGACAGATTTTGTTTTTTTTTTGTTTGTTTTTTTTTTTTTTTTAGGTTTTTCGAGACAGGGTTTCTCTGTGTAGCCTGGCTGTCCTGGAACTCACTCTGTAGACCAGGCTGGCCTTGAACTCAGAAATCTGCCTGCCTCTGCCTCCCAAGTGCTGGGATTAAAGGCATGCGCCACCACTGCCCGGCGGGGGACAGATTTTGTGATGCCATCAAACCCTGGCACAGAGATTGACGGAAAGTACCTGGATGTACTTAACTGGAACACTAGATCATGCCCCACACTGCACAGAACTGCAGCCTCTGGTGGCTTACTCATTGGCAATCACCGAGCTTTTCCTTCTCTCAGCCCGGTGCACAGGCATATTTATACACAGGGCAGAGTGCAGAGAACCTGCAGTGTATTCCTTACAGCCTCTGGAAAAAAAGAACAAACCTCACATACTTGCTTAATTTCACATTCATGCATAAAACTCTATTGTGCTGGTTTCTCGATTGTTCTCTGGATTGAGTATCTCATGTCTCTTTTAAGCCTTTGGGTTGACTGGTAACACGTGAAACTAGAAACCAGAAATTAATTATCTGTTCAAATTAAGTCAGACTGAAAACAATAGCAAGACAGCCACTGTGAGAGAGGTACCGCTCTAAATAATACAAGGGTCAGACATCCCTGAGTTTGTTTCCTATTCTTCTTTGGTCGGTCATCTGGGTTTGTCATACAAAAGTCTTGTCTCTTTGTTGTAGGGACATAATATCTGTGGCAATTCCTTCTTCACTCTTCTCCAGAACATGGTCTTGGAAATGTGAGAGTAGTGCACAGATCTGGGATTTATTATTTCTGATTTAATAGTAGTACTGGTTTACTAATGCTCAGATGTCCTGTTTTCACTTTTTTTCCCCCTTTTGAAATAGGGGTCAGCTCAGGACTTTTGGCCTTTCTGCCTCATCCTGTCAATTACATGCAGGCATGATAGCCTCATGGTTGTATTCCTGTTCTTTCCGTTGATTTAACGGCATAATATCTAGAATTCCTTTAGGTTTGAGAGGACAGCACTATGTTCAATGTGTAGAAGTAGCAAACAGTTGACAGACAACACAAATGTTCTAGGTTGCTTTATGTTGCCGGGATAAACACTGTGACTCAAAGCAACAAGGGAAGGAAAGCGTCACTTGGTTTATAGGTGGACAGTCCAGTGGTTGGGAAAACTAAAAACCTTTGACAACTTGTGTTTCTTGGCCTCCCTTGGCTTGCTCAGGTCCCTGTCCCTTACAGCCCAGGCCCACCCTCCCAGGGACGATACTTCCCACAGTGGGATGGGCCTTCCACAGTCAATCAGTAATTGGTGCCCCTGCAGATAGGCCCATAGGCCAAACTAAACTGATAGTGGCAATTTTTCAATTTAGATTTTCTCTTCCTGGATGTGTCAAGTGGATGACTAAGATTAGGTATCACCCACCTAATGCTTACATCAGCGGTTAATGTTACTATATTAGCTCATTTATAAGACTGTCACTTCAGCATTCAAGCATTCAAGGTATTGTGATTCTCAGTGTGTTGTTTGAAAAGCTCCTATTTTTCCACTAGAGAAAGAGGTTCATCCCCATAAACTTTTTTCATGCTAGCTGAAACTAAACTGGGCATGGTGGTTGTGCCTACTTTTAATCCTTGAATTTGTGAGGGTGAGACAGGAATTGGAGGACTGTTTAGGGTACAAGAGTCATCTCGAAAACTAAAACAATCATTAAACAAGAACAGAACCAAAAAACCTATAAGAGTTGGGGAAAATAACATAGTCTTCTTTTCTGGAAAGTTCCAATGTACTTATGCTGGGAGAGATCGATATGTAGATGCCAGCAATGAGTATTCCGACATTTGCTTTCATGTACAGCAGCCTGTCAGTACAGCTTCAGAATGCCCAATTGATGGTGATTTGTGTTGGTTACTTAGGTTTGTGGCTGCATTAATGAGACATTTAAGTGTGCCCTCAACATGAATCATAAAGTTAATTGATTCTTGAGGAACAAGACATCTTAGCAGGCCTGGTGACTCAGGTCTATTATCCTGGTTGCTCTGGAGGGTGAGACAGGAAAATTGGAGGTTTAAGGCCATAACGGGTACCTTATTGAGCCCATGTTTCAAAATTTGGGTCACATAACATGCATGAAGCCAAAAAAAAAAAAAAAAAAGTTTATCAGCTTTGTATTCATAGTTTCATTCATTTCTTTCTCCCAAGCAGTTTCTTAGGCCACAATTTCATCGCTTATCAAGTTTCAACTGTTTATTCTGGTGTTTCCTAGATACCTATTTGGCTTACTCACCTGTTGTGAGATATATTTAGTGCCTCAGGGTGTAAAAAGCTCTCCTTAGCAAAGTTGACAAGGCTGGGTGCATTGCTAGATGGAAGAAGCTCGGACTGGAGAAAGAGGTTGGTAGGGTTAGGGGGAGCTTGGGCGGGGATCAGGATACAGCTGGGGAATAGGGAAATCATAGATCGACTGACCTGTTTATAGATGACTGACTATTTAAAAACTGAAAAATACCTAGGAATGTGACTGAGTGGAAGAGTACTTTTCTAGCATGCATGAGGCATGGGGCTCAACATACAAATATACACACTAGAAAATGAAATTATGCAGCGCAGTGGTGGTACACTCCTTTAATCCTAGCATTCCGGGCGACACGGGTAGGCAGGTGGATCTCTGTGTTTGAGGCCAGTCCGGTCTACAGAGAGAGAGTTTCAGGATAGCCAGGGCTACACAGAGAAACCCTATGTGAAAAATAAAATAAGATAATTTTAGGAATAAAATCTAGGCATTCAAATGATACGGCTAGGTGTGTAGCTGCTTTTCAAGAGGAATTAATTTATAATTTTAACTGAGTGTGATGCTTTTAAAATTTTTCAGTTGTAAATGGATCTTACAAAGGACACTGCTTTCAAGAGACTTGCTATTTGGGGCAATATTTCTGGTAAACATCTAATGACTTAGTTTTACTTTATTGTATCTGTCCTACAAATAAGTTATAACTTTTTTTAAAAAAATAGGATATTACAGATTGTTGTGTTGTCTGAGTTTATAGTATACATGTTTTTAGACTTTGTATGTTTTAGAGGACAGACTTTGCCTATTTACTACAAAAGCCCATTCTGACAAATTGTTGGGCAGGGCTCTTTGACATTCATGGTAAAAGAAACATATTCCTATAAACCTTATCTGCCCAAGTACCCTACCTATGAACACCAGTGTTCCAGTGCAGAAAACATTCAATCTTTAGCATAGTTTCTTCATGGAGTTTTTAAGCTTCTCTTTTAAAGCCCACTATGCCATGTGATCATTCTTTTCAGTGTTTGGGTTTGACTCTAGAGTCACACACAACATTCCCAGAGTCATAGCATTCCCTGGGCTTCAGCTGGGGCTGTGTGGTAACACTGGAGGCCTTTTCTTTGACTTCATGTTCTCCCATCCAATACAGATCATAAGGTTCTCTCAGGTCCTAACCTCATGGCTTATTACTTCCTGACTGAATAAGCTGTCTAACTCTTCAGAGCCCTACTTACCTGTTGAATGGAAGTGATGGCCACAGCATAGTTGTTACAATGGCTGAAAAGGAAAATACAGAAACAGTTTAACATAGTTTCTACCACATATTCAAATGTCTTTATGAGTGTTATCTACTGTTATTAGTATTACAACTTCATTCTTTTGTTTGTTTTGAGACATTGACTCTTTATGTAATCATTGTCCTGTAGACTAGGTTTGGCCTCAAACTCAGGTCTGCCTGCCTCTACCTCCTGAGTGCTGGGGTTGAGGCCTGCAATACCACTGCCCAGCTATATAATTTTATTCTTGTGCCTGTCGTTGCAGCTATTTCAAATATTTAAAACTTATCTTCCTCCTGAAAGCCTCTCAGGCTGAACTTACCAAGTATTGCTCCCCACCCAACTTGTTTGTTTCTTCATAGAAGCTGACTGCACTTTGGACTATATGACATAAATATCATGCTTCTTCAGTTATTTGTCAGTGAATAACAGCAGATATGGGCTTGATAGCTAGTTTCTAGCTAGTTTCTTTCTAGGCCTCTTCTTTGAAACTTCCCCTGGGCTGCCAAGACCCTTATGTCTTGGATAATTTCATTTTCGTTAATGTTTTAAATGTACACCCATGCACACAGATAAACACAAATGTAGTTAAAGCCATCCGTGTTTTGACACGACTTTATAGGTACCAACTTTCTTGGGCTCTTCTACATCTGAACCAATTTTGGCTCTGAAGAACAGAATTCTAGAAAGACGCTCGCCGGGAGGTAGGAGAGTGGGGATAGCATTTCAGAAACATTGTCAAAGGTCCCTTTAGGCATGACACATGTCTGGTAGGACTGAGAACTGCTCAATGTTTAGTGTTACTAGACTATAACATTCAAAGTCAAGCCCCTCTGGAGATGAGATGGTCGAGACTGTGGGAGCCGGCTTGATTAGAATTAAGGCCCCTGATCTATATATTTATATTTTGCCTGAGGGCTGTGTAGTTAACGAGTTAAGCTCTATATAGGCAGCTCATTAGTGGGTAAACTCAGCATGTTTTAAAGGTGGACTTGAGATTTATATATAGCATCTTAATAGTTCTCGTTTAACTCCCGTTCTTAAAAGAAAATGATTGAGATGTTACTATCGTCTCACATTGGGAGTTTCAAAGATAGACATGTTATTTCTTATTTGCAGTCTCTGAAGTCTGACAGTCTCAATGCAGTGTGAGAGTAGAGGCAGACAACGGAAACGATCAGTAGCTTTCCTGGAAATACATGCTTTAAAACTTGTGCTACTTCTATGATATAAAACAAGATACTTTATGAAGCTGTATTTATCAATCCACAGTTTCCTTTGCATAATTATACATTTTATAATTTATATGGAAATTTTGACCTATATTTGATATGTATTTGTTAGCACTGCAGTTACGTTTTGGCTTCCTTCTTCCTTGAATTGACGAACCGTTGGTCATTCACAGTTTATGTGTCACCTGATGCTAAATGTCTGAATTGCATTTAATTCTAGAAAACTTCTACTCTGTACATCTCCTGTTTATTTACTAATGCTACTGTTGCCTAGTTGCTTTTCATTTTCAGGTTCACCTCCTTGGAAATTATAGGCAATAGGACCCAACATTCTAATCCTAATAGCTTAAAATTCCTAGGAAAAAAATAGATGTGAGAGGAAAAACACTGGAGCTGTAATTAGCTGGGAGATGGAATGTGAGGGGGAGATCTGCAAGAAGGATAGGAAAATAGAAATAAAGCAGATATGTCAGCGCATTGCCAGCACTGTGCAGGGCAGAGTGGGTATGGGTATGTGCTTCAAACAGACTTATCCCTCTTGGGTTTGCTTATAGAACTTGCCAGTTGGTATGTTCAAATAGACTGACTCCTGGGCATTTACATTCATATGAGCAGACTGCATTGCATTTCCAGTTTCACACCTGCCTCCTGGGAGCTGTTCCTCTCAGGTGGATTGATCACTTAGGGAGATACCTAAGCCACCTGTGTGGAGGTGTTGGTTCCCAGCTGTGTGATTCCAGGTCCATGGGTGTGTTGGTGTGACTAGGTCTTTTTTCTATTTAAGTGGTTTTGTTTTTTTGTGCATTGGTGTGAGGGTGTCAGATCCCCCAGAACTAGAGTTACAGACAGCTGAGAACTGTCATACAGGGGACTCGAAATTGAACCTGGTTTCTCTGGAAGAGCAGCTAGTGCTCTTAATCACTGAGCCATCTCTCCAGTTCCCTAGGGCTATGTTCTTCTTTGGAAATAGAATTGCATCTGACGAGGTCGTACTGGAATAGCATGGGCCCTTTAAACAATTAATTGATGTAAGGTTTGAGGCCTGGGGAAACACCAGGTGAAGGTAGAGATTTGAGGGATGCAGTTAGTTTATAAGCCACAGAACACCTAAACTTGCCAGCAAAGCTCACAGAGTGTGAGAGAAGGATCTTCTGGCAATCCCAGAGGGAACATGGACCTGCCAACATCTTCTTTTCAGACGTCGACACCTCAGGCCTGTGTGAGACAGCACTTATTGATCACTCTAGGCCGGTCCCTGCTCCAGTGCTCCCGTTCCTGCAGGCCTGGACACTGGTACAGGGCTCTGCAGGGTCCCGAAGTTCTGCCTCTGTTTGGAGAGCATTTTCTGGTTCTGGGTCTCAGGACTGCCTCACAGGCAGACTCTGCCTAAATTCCCCTTTGAGCTGACTTTCAGACTTCTCTCTAGCCCTTTGTCCCTCTCTCCGAAAGCTCCCCACAGGGTGCCAGGGTTCAGTACCATCACGTGGCTTTGCCTCCTCTCTACTCAGCTTTTCAAGAGCATTTTCTAGGGCCTGCTTGCTTTCCTGATTAAGATCCAGGATAAACCTTGAATCCTAGCCCTTCTACCATTTATCTAGCTCTCTTTGAAGTCTTTATCTTCTCTCTGGGTTTTTCCACAGTCCCAGGATGATGCCATATTGTAGGTGCGGATTTCTCATTTCTCCATTCCAGAATAATCTCTAAAGGAAAACAAAACGAAAACCCAGCATGCTGTATTTTAAAAATGAAGGCCCTGCTTTCCGAGTGGTGTGATGTCCTGTGAATAGAGGCTTCATTCTGCCTCAGTTGGGCATATTAAAGAACCATTTTCATTTGAGAAGCTATAGCAGACAGTGAGAGTTTTCAATAGTAGGGAATTGTACAGAGCTTATAGAATATTTTCGTTGTTTTGTTTTTGTTTTTTTCAGCAAAGATTGATTTCAAACTGTCTTAGTACTTGATTTAGTTTTTATTTGGGGCAAAGTTGCTAGTGTGATCACAAAGAAGGTACTGTTTTGAAATCCCTAGGGTGAGTCCACAGACACGGCCCAATTCCTGTGATTTGTGCTAGTGTCCTGGCTTCCAGCCCTAGGAACTCAGCTGGCAGCACTTGTGTTACACACTCTGAGCACAGACTACCTTTCAGTCTCAGATGAAGTCCTCAGTAGAGTGGCTGCCTAGTAGATATGTCCCCTCCCTTTCCTTTCCCTTCTGTGTTGTTAGTAACTATGGAAACATCTTCAGGGCACTGAAAAGCATAAATGTAAAACTTTCAGGATTTTTAAATAATGTTAATTTTGTTTTCTGTTTGTGTGTGTGTATATGTGTGTGATTTCTCAGTACCTTGAGTGTCTTTCAGTTTCTTTTTTTTTATTGTTTTTTTTTGTTTGTTTGTTTTTTTGTTTTTCAAGCAGAGTTTCTCAGTATAGCCCTGGCTATCCTTGAACTCACTCTGTAGACCAGGCTGGCCTCGAACTCAGAAATCCGCCTGCCTCTGACTCCCAAGTGCTGGGACTAAAGGCGTGCGCCACCACTGCTCAGCGTCTTTCAATTTCTTGTCCTTGGGATTTATACCTGGAGAAAAAAGAGGGAGTTTTAGGCTACTCATATCTTATAGACAATACATATATATGTATATACGTAACTTAAATTATAAAGCAGTGTACCTTGAACAAGCAGTTAATTGATCAAGAGCAGAACAAAGGGTTCTGTTTATGTTCTGGTTAACGATTTAAATGTGTGACTGGGGATTTGCTTGTCAGGTGATGGTAATTTGAGCTTGGCCCTTGCATCCTGAGATTCTGTGGGTCTAGCAAATCTAAGATGGTAGGGTGAGTATACAGATACTCGGGAGGGGAGACACATGACAATGCCCCCTTCATCCGGCTAGTTTTCCCACTAAAGTACTAATGGGATTTCAGTTGAGCTAGCCCAGTGGGCTCCTGAAGGCTAGGAGGGTTTTTTTTTTTGCCCATCAGCCCAGGAGGATTTTTTGGACTTCAGCCAGGAACTGAGAAAGAGGCGCTATCTCCTTGCCTTGCCTATGGAATGCGCTCCAGCATTTTTGTCGTTGTTTGTGAACACAGCACTAAATACTTGGACTCCATGGAGACTCCCGTGTGCTGGCATGACTTCTTGCAAAGGGAACATAGATTTTTTTTTTAAAATTCCCCCTCTTGGGAATGTGTGTGAATCATCTCAACTCCACCCCCTACCCCCCCCCCCCAAGACAAATGCCCTTCTTTTGAACAATGTGGACATTAGTGAACAGTTATACATATTTTGAAATATCTAATGTTTGAGGGTGGGCTTTTTTTCCCAGATGCTTGTTTATACATATAATGTTGAAGGTACGGGAATCCCATAGATGAGTCTTCACATATTTGTAGCTCTGACTTCAGTTTATACCCGACAGTCAGTATACCTTGTTCTAATGTCCTTGAGCTAGAAATGCAGCAAGTGTAAATATTCCTGTTTGCAGTTAATAGGTCTCAGGCATTTCACTGAGTTGTTTAATCATTGTTAAACATCGTCTCTGCACTCAGTCACAATCCTTTCTATTTTCTTTAAGAAAAAAAAACATGGCAGTTTCATGTTTGTACTTTGGGTACAAAACATATGAGTTGGACAGAACTTCAAAGAATTCCAGAGAAACCTTTGTTTATCTGCTTCTCCACACAGTTGGTCTGTTTAGTCAGCATAGTATAAAGAAAAAATCTATTTACTTCTGCATTTGGATGCTTATTGTTTTGTTTTGTTTTGCTTTGTTTTTCAAGACAGGGTTTCTCCGTGTAGCCCTGGCTGTCTTAGCACTTGCTCTGTAGACCAGGCTGGCCTTGAACTCAGAGATTTGCCTGCTTCCGCCTTCCTAGTACTGGGATGCTAGGACTGTACCATCAATGCCTGGTTAGGATGCTTTGTTGTTAACATTATCATAGGTTCATGTAAATAGTAAATTTAGATAATAAATAGACATTTATTATCTAAAGATTTTTTTCACTTATTTTATTTGTGAGTTTGTGTTTTTGCATGCACATGACCATGCCTTGCGCATGTGTGAAGGTCAGAGACAGCTAGTGGTACTCAGTTCTCTCCTTCCATCCTGTGGGTTCTGGTGACTGCTTTCAGGCTGCTGTTGGATGGTTGCAGGTGCTGTTCCCCCTGTTTCAAATGTTTTTCCTTCCTTTGCTATTTCAGGTGAAACCGTTTCCTTCCTTTCCTTGCCTGGATCAGTTCCCATAGTTCCCGGCCATAATTTGATAAGTGTTCAGGGATGGTTTGCTGATAGATGTCTCTGAGACACTGTATCCCTGGCAGCTAGAGCAATGTCTGGGATTGAGTAGACATTGAGAATTTGTTTATCAAATACCACTTTAGAGATAGAACAATGCTCAGAGTTAATTTTACCAAATACTGAATTTTAGTCAACAGTCTTTGCTATAAGGATTGTTAATATACTAAGAGGAAGTAAATCTAAGCTATATGGTTTAATACAAATATATAACTAATAGTTCATTTTATATATATATATATATATATATATATATACATACACATATATGCACATACTATATATATATATATATACATTTTGTATATGTGTGTGTATATACACACATATATATGCACATATATATCTCCAAGTTAAGACCCACCTCTCAACATATACACATACACATTACTTCAAATTGAGACTCACTGTTACCATTTGTTAGGAGATCATCTACAGGGCAGCGATACACATATTGTCACATGTATTTGTATTGAGAAGCAGGACAGTTCCTAACACTGGAATCTTCAGGTTTGATTTTTGTTTTCTCTCAGTCTTATTCGTTTCTTTCTTTTATTTATTTATTTATTTATTTATTTATTTATTTATTTATTTATTTTTTTTTTTGGTTTTTCGAGACAGGGTTTCTCTGTGTAGCTCTGGCTGTCCTGGAACTCACTCTGTAGACCAGGCTGTCCTCAAACTCAGAAATCTGCCTGGCTCTGCCTCCCAAGTGCTGGGATTAAAGGCGTGCTCCGCCACCACCGCCCGGCCCGTTTCTTTCTTTTAAAAGTAGCTGAAGAGGCTAAAAGAGGGGATAGCAGAGGGAGAGGTAGAGGAGGCAGAATGATCTAGGCTCATTCAGAAAGAAAAACAGAAAAAGAAAAAGCAAAAAACCTGGTAAAACAGGTAGATGATTTGAAAGGGGGACTTCTATGAATCAGATGCTGTTGCTTGTAACTCAGGAAGGCAGCAGAAGAGGTGCTTTATGTTTTGTTCCTGTCCTCTCTTTGCTGGGTACTAGGAAACAACTTGGGCTTCACACATGCCAGTCAGTCAAGCACTTCCCCCCTGAGCTCTCTCTCCAGCCCCACTGCTATTTGTTTGTATTGAAATATGATATGACTAAATTGCCCAGGCTGGCTGGCCTTCCCCTTGTTCTTTCTCAGCCTCTAGAGTACCTAGGGCTCCAGACTTGGACTAGCAGGTCTGGCTTGGCCCTTGTTGATTGTAGTATTATTTTCTCCAGAAAGAAACAACGAAAGGATGCTTACAGCTTGAGAAAGGGCTGCATACAGACCTGTATATTTCTCCAGGGAAGGTTTCATTGAAGGCTAGGCAATGATTGAAAGCCCAACTTATGGTGGGGGGGTTGGGGAGCAGAACAAAGTAAGACCAGTTGATGATCCAAGAGGAGCATATGTGTGTAATGCCAGGGCTAGAAAGAGAACAGAGAGGCTCTACAAGGGCTATGGTTTGTGGCCTCGAGAGACTGTGTTTCCTTTGACAGTTACCCAACTTTATAGAAATCCTTGTGAACTTTAGAGCCTTCTTTTTCACTTTCTGTGTTACCGCCAACTAATAAATTTATTGGTCATGGCAACTTTCTAAGCTCAGGGTGAAAGCACTGTTTTTTAAAAATAGAAGTGAACTTCATCTTTGAAATTGTTGTGCATAATTTATTACTCAAGTTATGACTGTAAGGTCCTCAAAAGAACATGATATTACACATTTGGGGGGGGACTTGGATGTGTCTTCATCAAACCTTTTAACCTGTTACTAATCATCATCTGCCCCCAATTTAGGGGCCATACACACACACACACACACACACACACACACACACACACACACATTTGGGAAACATTATTTTTCTTTTTTAAGATTTATTTTTTATTTCATGTGAGTACACTGTTGCTGTCTTCAGACACACACCCGAAGTGGGCATCGGATGCCCATTACAGATGGTTGTGAGCCACCATGTGGTTGCTGGAAATTGAACTCAGGACCTCTAGAAGAGTAGTCAGTGTTCTTAACTGCTGAGCCATCTCTCCAGCCGGACCAAAACATTGGTTCTTAGTCACACTCCATCCTTACCACAGAAAGTATGGGGCCATGGACTAATGACTTTGGAATCACCTGGAAGCCTGCTGGAAGGGAGGGGGGATGAGATCTCTTCAGACCTATAAAATCAGAATTGACATGTCCAGCCAATTCTGGTGCCAATGGTTTTTAAAGTGCTGCCCTGAAAATCCCACGAAGTAAGCTGGAGAGCAGAGTAAGTATATTTAGTAACAGGTGACTCACTAGCCCACAGTGAGACATATTATTATCTTTAGGTAGCCTAAATCTTAGGAAATCTATTCTAGGAAGGAGCTCATACCTAACTCTCTGAATAGCTTTCAAATAATGCAGTTCTTTGTGAAGATCCTTTGAACATGAGACTGGGCTTCTCTCCTCAATTATTTTCTGGGTGTACCAAATCTCTATCTCCCAACTGGTTTTGACATGATGCTCTTGGCTGTTTTTATGAACAACTAACCTTAAAGAACCTTTCCAGCATTACAATCTGAATTCCTTTACTCCAGTTACTTAAGTAGTAGTAAGTAGTAGGTGACAGAGACCCAGGAACTTTGTGTCCTATATATTCATGGAGAAAAATTCTAATGCATAAATTTATCCTGATTCATAATTCTTTTTTTTTTTTTTTTTTTGGTTTTTCGAGACAGGGTTTCTCTGTGTAGCCCGGGCTGTCCTGGAACTCACTTTGTAGACCAGGCTGGCCTCGAACTCAGAAATCCACCTGCCTCTGCCTCCCAAGTGCTGGGATTAAAGGCATGCGCCACCACCGCCCGGCTGATTCATAATTCTTTAGGTTATTATATGTTAGGGTGGCCATTCAAGACACTACTTCCGAGTTCTAAAAGGCCTAATTTCTCAGTACTTCAAAACAAAAATGTATGTAGTATATAAAAATAGTATTTTTATCTTTTTCTGCAAGCTAAAACCCTCTATGGCACAGAATATCAACTGACTTTTTTTCTCAGTAGTTTGTCACATTTGTTTGTTTAGACACACACTGAAATAACCTTTGTGTGCTCAACTTCGTAATCTATTTGTGGTGGGCTCTGTCTATCCCTAGTGTCCTGTGATTTTATAATCAACATAATTATTTGTGAACCTTTCAGAAATGAAAGCCCCCCCCCATTTTGTTTTGTATATTGGTTTACCAAGATCCAGTTAACCTTGTGTAAGAAAAGCTGTAAGAGAAGCAGCCACAAAATTTTCTTTGCAGCTTTTTTTTTTTCCTTTCTTTCTTCCTTTCTTTTTTTCTATTTATTTATTTTGTAGGAAGTAGTCCATGGCATTTTCTGACACTGGCTGCTGGCTGTTCTTGTATTGCACTATGATGCTATCCTGTTCATTCTGCTCTGTTTTTATTCTCAACCCCTACCCAGTTTCCATTCTTCCTTCTTTTAAGGCTTTGAGAGATTGTAGCTCCTCCTCTCACTTGTGGTTTAACAGTAAAGCGTGTATCCTCCCTCTCCTCTCCTCTCTCTCCCCTCTCTGTGTTTGTGCATGTATGTAAGTGTAAAGAGAGACAGTTGCTTCTTTTGCCTCCAGCTTGCTTTGGATTAATTGAACCGGATGGTATTTTTCAAAGAGATTGAGCTGGTTCCTTTGGAAAGCCAATCTGGAAGGATGAGAATATAACACGGGGCTTGCTTGGTTGTTGGCTTTTTGTGTTTAATTCATTTAGGTTTTGTGTTTGGTAATCTCATTTAAACATCCCCATTTAGCAGCTTTTAGGAAATCTTAAATGAGCTGTCTAATTTTTTATTTTTATTTTTTTTTAACAGTTTCAGTTTCTTGTAGCCTAACTATTACTCTAAATATACTCTTTGTGTTTTGTTTCAGCACGCACGAGTGAAGCAACAACGAAGCCCCTCATCTTGGATTATTTCCAGCATCATGGCCTCCACATGTCAGCAGTAGGCTTCTGAGGCATTCCATCCTCCTCCAACTCTCCTCACTACAGTCTTCAGAAGAGAGGGCCTCCAGGAAACACACTCGAAAAGCGAGGGTTGGTAGAGGCAGCCTGCCTGGTCTTGGGTTCCTTTCAACACTGGAAATGTGGTGTTCCTTGCAGGTGGCATGAATGTGTTTCCAGCTGCAAGCTGTCTTCCGTCTTGCAAGGTTTGCAGGTGGTGAGAAGGCTTAGGCGACATAAACTGATCGGTTCCTCCTCAGCATACTCAGAACTCAAACTACGGAAGTTAGAAAGCGATTTTTTTTAAAAATAGAATTTATTTTATTTTATGTGCACTGGTGCTTTGCCTGCATGTATGTCTGTGTGAGTGCATCAGATCTTGGAGTTACAAGACAGTTGCGAGTTGCCATGTGGGTGCTGGGAATTGAACCTGGATCCTCTAGAAGAACAGTCAGTTCTTTTAACCACTGAGTCATCTCTCCAGTCCAGGGAATCATGTTAACCTGAAATGCTTTCTTTGGAGCTGTTTTAAGTCAACATGGAAAGGGGGAGTAACAAAACTCCCAGAGGTCAAGTAGGACATTATGTACTTGACAAATAGTAGAGAAACATAGGGTCAATTGTACTGGCTGGTTTTGTGTCAACTTGAGTTATCACAGAGAAAGGAGCTTCAGTTGAGGAAATGCCTCCAGGAGATCCAGCTGTAAGGCATTTTCTGAGTTAGTGATCAATGGGGGGAGGGCCCATTGTGGGTGGTACCATCCCTGGACTGGTGGTCCTGAATTCTATAAGAAAGCAAGCTGAGCAAAGCAGAGGAAACAAGCCAGTAAGTAACATCCCACCGTGACCTCTGCATCAGTTCCTGCGTCCTGACCTGCTTGAGTTCCAGACCCGACTTTCTTTGGTAAGCTGAATAAACCTTTTCCTCCCCAACTTGCTTCTTGATCATGATGTTTGTGCAGGAATAGAAACCCTTTCTAAGACAATAAGCCTTGGGCATGAGGCCTGCCCATTGTGGGCCTGGTTTTCTGTATGGATTCCATTTCCCTCTGTCTTTAATGAGAAAATTAATGGTAATTTCATTACACTACCCTAATGAAAGTGTTAGGCTTATTCTCTCAACTATTTGCACAACTTTCATACACTAATTCCTCATTAATTTTGAGAGAGCTTTAAAACAAAATATCCATCAGGAATCAGCTACATAAAAATAAACATGAGCTCTTTGTAGTCTTTTGGATCCATTAAGATTCATCAAGAAAGGATTATTCTACTAGCAAATTTGCTACAGTACAGCCTTTTTAAACCTTGAGTTTTGTTAATGTGTGTGTCTGTGTGCTCCTGAGTGTGATCATGAAGGTTTGTGTCCCGGCATACAAATGCCACTGCACGTGTGTGGAGGCCAGAGGACTACTTGCAGTAGTTGTCTCCTCCTCCTATCATGTAGGTCCTAAAAGATCAGATGCTGGTTGTCAACCTCTGTGTCATGCCCCGTCAACCAGTAAGTCAGTGGTTCTCAACCTTCCTAATGATGGGATCCTTTAACATAGTTCTTAATGTTGTAGTGACCCCAACCATAACATTATTTTCGTTGTGACTCAATTTTGCTACTGTTATGAATCTTAATCTAAATATCTGATAAGCAGAATATCTGACCACCATATCAGAATATGTGACCACCAAAGAACCACTGTAGTAAGCCCTCTTGCTGGCCCAACTGTACTGTTTTCTTTGGAGATCTTTTTTATGTGGGGCACATCTTGTTTGAGGATAATATGCTTTAGCAGCGCTGGAAATGTAAGTAATCACTGTGCTCTTGGAATTTGGCCCTTGAGAATTTATTTCTTAATCTTGAGATTATTTACGGTGTTTCATAGCCCTCCTCCAGTCATCAATCATTGAAGGAAGGCTTGGTGTATAAGTTTCACTAACTGTAAGAGAAAAGTTAAAATAAGATTTAAAAATTTATCACATCTGCCCGGTGTTTAAATTCCAGTTATTACTTGCAATAGACATCTGTTACCTAGCATCATTAATCCCCGTGGTGCAGAGGAAAATGAGCCGTAACGAGGGTAAGCAGGTTTCAAGGTCTTTTGAGTCATCATAGGAATTGCCAAGACTCAAATCTAAGGGTTCAACTGTCCAACAGGTAACCTTAACACCCAGTTATGCGCCTGCCTACAAACTGAGAATTACATGAAGACCATGAGAGGTACATGGAAGGCCCAAATTGCTGGACTTGGTGATTTCATGTGCACGTGACAGATAGCCAAGGCAAATTTTAGTGTGGGTGCATGGCAAAATGGGACTGCACTTGGAGAGTTTTATGCCAGCTCTCACACATGTGGGCTGGCTTAAAGGGAAGATTACAGGTCATTAAGAGTAGGAAAGAAAAAAAGCTGAGTGAGGAGGAATGAGAAGGAGGATTTGGGAAACAAGATTCAGATTGCAGCCCAAGCCTGAGTGTGGGTGGGCAAAGGTGGAAGTGGAGATGGAGACGCAAGGCAGAGGAGTGATATAAAACCCAGACTCTTTTGGTACCATCCAGAGAGAAGTGGGCCAGGTATTTAACACATTACAGATTAGAGAGATCTGGACAAAAGAAAGAGCAATGATGTCAGCAGTATCATTCATTCCTTATTGATTTGTTTATTTTTGAATAAGTAAATCTCACTGAGCTGTCACTATGAGGCAGGGGTTGTGCTAAGGGGTAGAGTTTTAATCCACATGAAAATGCTCTGCTCTACCCGGACCAGGATCCCCTGTTACACATAGCAGTAACTGGAAATACTGCTGTCAGTTTATGAATGGTGATTCATTTGGAGCTTTAAAAAAAAAAAAAAAGACCTCTACATTACATTTTTATTTAATTGTTTGGTGGTGGTGGTGGTGTGTGTGACCAGAGGTCAAAGGACAACTTGTGGAAGTTGGTTTTCTCCTTTTCACCATGTGGGTCCTGGAGAGTGAACACAGGTTCAATAGGGGTTCTACATATTTTCTTCCCAAAATGTGAATAGTATCACAGGACAGTGGCTTCCTTGTTAGGATGGTGGGTCTTTTCTTCAATCCCTTTATCCTCAAAAGAGTATTTGACTTGTTTTTTCCCTGAGAAAATTCTGTTCATCTGCTTGAGGCATGGAAGTTGGAGGAACTTCTAAAACCTCAAACCCCAAGTTTACACAAGGGTTGGACTCTCTCAGTTGGGTTCTGTTTCCTTTCCTCTGACTTCCAGTAGTCACCCAGGCAGGGATCCAGGTAGACTCAGAGGATCAGGGCAAGCGTTTCTGTTACCTTCCTGGTGACTCATACTCTGAACCACACTAGAGTACCAGGGAAATGAAATATTTTTTCTTTAGCAGTAACAGATAACCAGAATGATTTTTGAGTGTGTGTAGCTTAACTTTAGTACCACACTGAGTGCTGTTATCCGTAACCTTGGGTACATATGCATCATGTTTAACTATATGAACGTAATCAATGTACTATCACTATTAATACATTTAGAGCTTCTTTGTTCAATCATTGTGTTACTCAGTAGCACCAGTAAGTCAAACAGTTATATATTTATTTCCATTTTAACTGACTGAAGCAAATGTGTTTAAAAAATAGATATCAGAATATAATATAAAGCCTTCATATAAAGTTAAAATTATTTACTGTACTGTCTTAGTGTGATTTTACCTGCTGTGATAAAATACTGACCAAAACAAACATGGGGAGGGAAGCATTTATTTGGCTTTAGGTCAGTCAATCACTGAAGGAAGCCAAGGTAGGAACTGTAGAGACTAGGAACACTGCTTATAAGCTTGCTTCCCATGGCTTGCTCAGCCTGCATTCTTATACAACCCAGACCCACTTGGTCAGGAGTGGTACCACTTTCAGTGGGCTGGGCCCCTCACACAATAAAAAAAAAAATTGCCACATATACCTACAGGATAATCCACTGGGGGCATTTTCTCAGTTGTGTTTCCCTCTTCCCAAATGACTTTAACTTGTACCAAGTTGGAATAAAACTAGCCAACACATGATTGCTTGGCTTGGTTTCTTATATGATCCAGAACCACAGTGAGCTGGGCCCTTTCACACCCATCAGCTTGACTATGTGCATCTATTGTATTGCTAGTTCCTCAACCTAGAACTGACCTTAACCCTTGCATGTAACTAAAATGGTATAAAAGCAAAAAGGAAGAGGGGGGATGGAATAGGGGGTTTCTAGGGAGGGGAAATGGGAAAAGGGAATGGCATCTGAAATGTAAATAAATAAAATATCCAATAAAAAAAGATCGATGTTACTATGTTAATATAATGCCTTCCAGACATGCCCAGAAGCTAGTCCGATGAAGGTAATTTTTTAGAGTTTCCTTCTTCACAGGTGACCCTTGTTTGTGTCAAGTTGACAAAACCCAACTAGCATGTATACGATCCATGGAAATATTTCTACACAAAGAACTATATTGAATGTTCACTGTAGTTTATTTACACTAAACAAAAATCTGCAAAGAAAGCAAATGTCTCTTTTCAGGGGAATGATAAATCAATTCTGTATACCTAGCCACAGTGGAATACTACCTAGCAATACAAACTCGGTACAAGCAGCAATAATGAATGTGCTTTTAAGGTATTATATTAACATAAATAACATACGCTCTGTGTGGCTGCATCTCTATGAAGGTATAGAAGCAGCAAGACTGTAGTGATGTCAGCAGGCTGCCAGGGATCAGGAAGAAGGGGCAGGGAGCTGACTGAGCTGACAAACGTGATGAAAAATGTTTGGTTTCCTCACATTGGTGATTGCTACAGGATTACCTACATTCTCTAAATCTCATCAAATTGTACAATGGAACTGATAAGTTTACTGTGCAATTTCTATTATACTAAAGCTGATTTTAAAAATTAAGCACAGTCATTGCACATTATATTATCAAATACTTTTTGCAGCTGGTCTCTTCTCATAAAGTATTAAAATAGGAAGCCAGTCCAGCTCTGGTGGTTCACACTAATGATCTCAGCTCCTGAGAGGTGGAGGCAGGAGAATCAGGACTTCAAGATTAGCTTCTGCTATGATGGTGAATCCGAGGCCAGCCAGGGTTTACGAGAAACCTTGTCTCAGAAAGAAAAGAACATTACTCTAAAACAAGTGGATTGCAGGGCAGTGTGTGGCATATACCTAATCCTAGTGGGCAAGGGGGGCAGAGGGGGCAGGGGGGGGGGGGGCAGGGGGGCAGGGGAGCAGGGGGGGCAGAGAAGCAGAGGCAGATCTCGGAGTTTGAGGTCAACCTGATCACCAGGGTGTGAGTTTCAGGATAGACAGGGCTACATAGAGAAACTCTATCTTAAAAAAAAAGAGAGAGAGAGAGATGAGGTAAGGGAGGGAGGAGGAGGAGGAGGAAGAAGGAGGGAGAGAGAGGGAAGAAAGAAAAAGGAAGAGGGGAAGAGGAGAGAGGAGATGAGACAAGAGGGGAGGGAAGACGGGAGGGAAGGAAGTGGACCCCTGACAGACAGCAGGAGTACACAGAGGATGCAGAGTCCCCTGAGCACTTCCTTGTGTGTGTGCAGTGGAGTGTTGAGTGAGAGGCTCTACAAACAGGAGCTTTAGTTTATTTGTAGCACCCAATAAGTTACTGTTATCTGAGTGGTTTTCGTGTCCAGCTGTGTTCTTAAAAATGAAAATTTTGCTGAAAGTGATTTTTCTCCATTTCATGTTTGCCGTGAACTTGTTCCCTGTAGTGCGGGTAGGGGAGGGGGGCTGGGGTTTGGTTATCTGCTTTGGCAATGACAGCTTACATTCAAGTAGATGAAACAAGCTGTCTGTGTGTATGCGCATGATGAAATCTGTCTGGCAAAGCACAGACTTTCTGCACAGACTGAAAGAGAACAGCGAGTGAGGCTGAAGACGAGTGCATTATCCAAAGAACTGATGGCTGGGAGACAAACTTAATTATACATGATGTTGCCTTTCTGCCAGGAAGAAGAAAATAGCCATGGCTTTAGAAATAGGCCAGAATTTATGTAGTTGGGGACAGTTAGTTGAGATTACTCAAAATAATTTTTTTTTGGAAAGGATAAAAATCAAGTTATAATTTTCTATATGTTTATTTGTAGGTGTTTTTCTCACCTTAACTTTCTTCTTGATTTTTATTTATTTTATATATGTGAGTATACTCTCCCTGTCTTCAGACACATCAGAGGAAGGCATCAGATCCCATTACAGATGGTTATGAGGCACCATGTGGTTGCTGGGAACTGAACTCGGGACCTCTGGAAGAGCAGTCAGTGTTCTTAATTGCTGAGCCATCTCCCCAGCCCCACCTTAATATTTTTTAATCAACTACTAGTAGTAAATAATGACATTTAAAATAAGGTTTTTTTTTAGTATAATCATACACATGTGCTTTATTTCTTTAGTTATAGCCTACTGAAACATTTCCAGATGTTTGTAACAGAAAATGTTTACCAATGCTTTAAACTATCTTTTTGTGAGCTAGGTTAGTATTAAGTCAGTGTAACTTAATAAACACTTATTTAATGTATATCATAACATTATTCACCTTCTATTTGCCTGATGTTGGAAATCGAATCTAGGCCTTGTGCATGCTAAACACATGCTCTGCCACTGAGCTACCTGCCAGCCTGTCTTTGTTTTAGATTTAAAATGTATCATTACTCTTATACTATTATACTTTAAAATACCGTTATTATAGTTTTCTAAGTTAAAAACTACAGTCATTATGGTTTCACTAATACATAGTTTAAAATTGTGGGCTATGAAATCAGATAGTTGCCAGTTTGAGTTCTGACCACTGCTTTTGAGTATTATTAACAATTTCACAGAGAATTTGGAAACTCTCGACTTATTATACACAAAAGGGCTTAATACCATGCTGTGCATTTACTGTGTGCATATTAAACTGTGCTGTTGATTACATGGCCATGGTCTCCAGAGGATCAAGGGTCTCAGATGGAAGAGGGCCATCCCTCACATTGGGATGAACCATCAGGTAAAGGAATAAGACTGTACTTCACAGGGCAGTTGTGAGTTGAAGATTGAGGCTTTCCCATCTGTCAAAGTGGGGTCCAGTGTTTCCAGTGAGACCTGGGCTAAGCAGAGATGGCTAGGTTTAGGAGGCTCAGGCTTAGGACTGGATCTAAACGTTAGAAATCAACACAGACTCAAGCTTTTTAGTTTTTTTTCACATGGGCATGTCATTGCAGAGAACAATCACAAACTGAGCAATGCATGTAAAGAGGAAGGCAGGCAGGATATGAGCTCTGGTGACCTCATTTCAGGCGGTTTGAACATGCGTTAGTGTGAGCTGAGGGTGAACAGAGCGCCGAATAGACACAGGTGTCAGCAAGGTTCCTGGGCCAGGATGTAGAGGTGAGCCATGGACGAGGGGTGAATAAGGAGAAAGTCACAGCTGAACCCTACCTGGGCTGAAAATCATAGGTATTGAGTCCCCACAGGCACGCATGGAGCTGGTGGGGTATTGTTTTCTAATTCTCACAAGTAGGTAATTTACTAGATCTTAGCATCAGCACTCTGGTTATGAGATCAGGCCTAGTCTGAACCCTTAAGTCTTATATCACTGATCAAGCAAGAAGCACAAGAAGGCTTCGCTACAGAGAGCATGGGGACATGGTGGTTTAGGGCCTTAGTAACTTATAAGAAATAAACAAGAAAGTTTGTCTGCCGAGTTTCAGGGAGAAGGGGCAAGTGAGATAGAGTATAAATAAATGAATCCTGATATTAGAAAAGGGTGATCTAATGTAGGAACCTACCAGTAGGAACCAGCTTTGGCAAAGAACACTCTCTGAAGGAACCCGATCAAACTGTTGAACCTGATCAAACCTCTGGGCTCTGCAGCCTGTCTTTTTCCTGAACCCAGATCAGCACCAGATCATGGGGGTGGTTTAGCCTACAAATGAATATTCAGAAGCCCCTGGAGAAAGGCCAAGAGGAAATGGAGCCATAAAAACCAGACAGCGGGGGTCTATGAACACCCTGCACTGGAAAAAGTGAATACCAGGGCTGTTTCCAACCTGCTGTTGAATGACCTTGATTTCGGGACCCACAAGGTATTTTGTACTTGGGAAACTTTCACTACTGTTTTTGAACATGCTTTCTTCTTCTTCTGTGTTTTTTTTTTTTCAATTAAGATTAGGAAGCTCCCTTGGGTTGGAGAAAACATTAGAAGGCCCCTAAAGAAAAATATGACCACTTTTCTAGTACTATTTTATAAAGTTCACTGTGTACGGTGTGGAGGGGGAGGTTGGAAGGAAGAGGGTTGAGAATAATAATGCTTTATTTCAGCAGAGTTTGTGTCAGACTGTCACTTTTCCATTTTATTAATTGACATTGAGTTAATACTGTTGACGAAATGGGTGAAATTGGCAGGGCTAGAAACATTCTGTAATGTTTAATCTGGTGTCAAAAGTACAGAACTGCTCGTCTGTGAAGGGCGCCTCTGGGAGAGGCGGTGCGTATAAAGATTCTGCCAAGATAGATACGGTTTGAGTCATGGTTCTGCTACATGTCAAGTGGGAAACTTCTCTCATCCCTTCAGTTTCTTCCTCCTAAAATAGCAACTGTGTAAGCTTACCACTTCCACCAAGGGTGGTTGTCAGGGGGGCCAGCAACGATACACTGAAATCCTTTCCCAAATGCTTTGGCACATGCCAGTGCTCATTTCTCAATGAATTTATGTCATCGTTATTCCTTGGACACGTGCCACATGCTTGGCATTTACAGTGAAGAATTAGTATAGAACTAGGTCTGTTAGTATCGTATAGAATTAGTTAGTATAATGTAGAATAATATAGTATAGAATAGTTAGTATAGTATAGAATTAGTTCTGTTAGTATAGTATAGAATTAGTATAGAACTAGTATAGAATTAGTTCTGATACCTGTAACTAAATCCAATAATCCTCTATTTAGCAACTTCTGTGTGACAGGCCCTGGATTAAAATACAACAGGTCGTGCCTGCTTTCAGGAAACATGAAGCCATATTTGGGACACTTACTGTACCATCTGTTGTGGTCTCTATATTTCAACAAACCCAATAATTTTCTTTTCCTATGTCATAGTTCCATAGTGAATCCCAAAGCAGCGATCCCCAAATTTTTGTAGGCATTAAGAATCTCATGTTCAGGGTGGTAACCAGTTCATATGGTTCCTATCTCACCCTGGCTGGTACTGACCTTTGGTTTCTGCTCTAGAGATAGCTTCTCTTTACTGTTATCAGCGCTTCCAGACCAATGCCAACAAACGTACCACGAGGAAGTCTTAGATGACAATTCTGTCTTTCAGGATCTTCTCTTGCTTTTTATCTTGAGGTGACAGGGTGACACTGGAATAGATCTCTAATGGACAGACTAAACTCTTTCTCTCTTAAATTGTGTGATGGGAGACAGCCTTTATCATCTAGAGGCTCATACCCATATAGACACCTAGCAAGCTTGTTGTGGTCCTTTCAGGCATTGCTACAATTACTGGTTGTTTGTGAATTTAGAAGTTCAATACAAATAGTACATTCTTTTGTTATTGAAGAGAAAGGAAAGCTGTTGTCTTAAAAAAAAAAACCAACTGTGTGTGTGTGTGTGTGTGTGTAAAAGAGAGAGCGGGGGGAGGGTGGGGTGGGTAGAAGGCAGGGGGGGGAGGTACTCCTGTGTGTATGCAGGTCTGAGGCCAAGATTGGTTATCTTTCTCCATCACTTTCTTCCTTAGTTTTTGAGAACCACTGAACCTGGAATTCATCTGTTTAGCCACACTGGCTGGTCAGTGAGTTTCAGGGATCGTCCACTTCCTGACTCCCAATCCCCCCCCCCCCCCCCCCGCAAGTGCTAAAGTTACAGGAAATGCATCCACATCCAGCTTCTTTGGAGGTCTGAACTCAGGTCCTTATGCTTCCATAGCAAACACTTCATGAAGTGAAACTCTCTCCCAGCCCAAAGTGTTGCCATTTTTTCAGCTTATTTTGGCACTGAGAAAAAGCTCAACCTGGGCCCTCTGTAGGCGAGTTCCGACTTCCTTGAAGCCCCCAGTCCACATTTTAAAAGTTTGTGAGATTCTGGTTTGAAGGACACCTGTGCTCCAAAATCAGCTACCCCTCATGTTTAATGTCAAGCTCTTAAAATGCACTTGCATGTTCTGTGGAATTCTAGACCTTCATGGCTTTTTGAAGCCACATATCCTATATAAAATCCTGGGTGGTTTTCCTTTGTATACTTTTGCTCCAAGAAACATAGCTATTCCATTTACCGTATTATAATGAAAGAATTCGTCTATTTGTGGAAACTTTTTCCTGTGAACAAACAGAGGGGCCGTGCATGTTTATCACCAGGATATCCTGGTTGGCCCTGGCCTTCTTTGCACCTTTGAATATCAAAGCTTAAAATTGGCCATGAAATTCTAGAAAGTACTTAAGCTTCCTAATTTTTTTTTTCCAAGTGCTGTGTACAATGCCACATCAAAAGCAGGTTTATTTTACTTTTTGAAGGAAAAAAAAAAAAGAACATTTTCTTGTATTTCTTTGTTTTCAGTTGAACTACACATAAGTGAGTGAAAAACAAGACAATATCAAGATTCTCACTTACAAATAATGCTGTGCTTTATAAAATTACCCCTAAGAGTATGATCTAAGGCATAAAGAAGCAGATTGAATGCTATATACTAATATCTTTTTTCTAGGGCCCTTATGTGTAACTATATTTTCAAAATTTTGCTAATACTAGTAAATTATATCTTTATTATTTATTTACATAAATATTAGTATTTTGAGCAGATATGTAAATGCTTGTTTTGAGCATTTTTTTTTTTTTTGACAACCTTGGACTGTGGTCAGTTGCTTTCTAGGATAGTGTGACAATCTCCTGACACTAAGGGCATATTTTGGCTTATAGACATATGTGGGCATTCGGATACAAGCAAACTGGTTGACCTAAGGCCTCCAACCTTAGGTGAATTACATAAATTCAATTGCAGGCATGTGTGGACTAAAGTTTATGTAGCTAACTCCTTGTTTACTTGCTTTCTCCTGTCATTTGAAACTAATTTATTATAATGGTACTTGGAGGGGGGCAGACAGAGCAATAGCTGTCAGAAGTGACAAGCAAGCTCAGTCAGGTGGTCATTAGAGTTTAGAGCTGCTGAGCAAATTTCCTACATTATCATTAGCATCAGTGAATCTCAGCTATGAGGAACAGGACAATTGTGATTCCTAATATGACCCTCTGTTAGAAAGAAACAAAAAACAAACAAAAAACTTAATTTTTACTTACTGTGTTCCCTGTGTTCCATTTACAAAGGCAAAAAGTGGCTTAAGATTTCCAGCTAGGGATAAGAGAACATCTTAGTAGGTAAAGTACTCTATAGTCATGAGGAGAGGACAGGAATCCCACCCTCAGAATACATTTAAAAAATCTAGGCATGGTAGCACATTTTTGTTGTTGTTGTTTTTGTTGAGGTTTTGGAAACAGGGGTTTTCTGTGTAGCCCTGGCTGTTCTGGAACTCCCACTGTAGACCAGGCTGGCCTTGAACTCAGAGATCTGCCAGCCTCTGCCTCCTGAGTGCTGGGATTAAAGATGTATGCTACTACTGCTTGGAAGGCAGAGTCTAGCAGGTCCCTGGGACATGTCTGACCAGCTAGCCTAGACACCGCCTAGAAAAAAAGAGAGAAAGAGAAAAAGAAAGACAATAGCTGAAGAGGAATGGGGCTTGAGCTTGACCTCTGGTGTCCACATGGATGCACACATACATGTGTATGTGCACACAAACACATACACAATTAAAAAACAAGACTCTTTCACTTCAACTTATTTTCCTTCCTTTCCTCTTTGAAGAAATTGCAAAAGATTCCAGCCTGACCTCACTTTGTGTACTCAGGTGTTTGGATTGAGGGTTGCTAGATATGGGTAAGAAAGAAAGGAATGGTATGTGCAGTTATTTAGATCCTTTGGGACCTTGGTAAGGAAAGCAAAGCAATAGTATACCTGGTAAAAGTCAAATGGACTGAAATAAAAAGAATAAAAAGATGTGTTATAGCACTACTATTTGCCTTCTGCATTTAATCACACAGTAAAGTAGGAGTTTTTTCATGTCTGTTTTTTGAAGAAAGAAGAAGGGTACCAAGCAAACAGACTTCAGATGTTTCTAGTGGTTCTCAACTTTCTCAATGCTGCAACCCTTTAATACAGCTCCTCATGTTGTGGTGACCCCCAACTATAAAACTATTTTGTTGCTATATCCATAACTGTAATTTTGCTACTGTTCTGAATCAAAATATAAATATTTGATTTGCAGGATCTCTGATATGCAACCCCACAGGGGTCATGACCCATAGGTTGAGAACCACTGGTTATACTTTATATTTCATAAAGTGTTATGTGTATGTCTACATGCTAGAGAAGACTGTCTTCTATATTTTTTCTGACTATGAAGGTACAATGAATAACACACTAATCCAAAACAAAACTGGGTGTACGTATGCTCTGATGTTGAAAAGTCAAATATGGACATCTAAAAGTTGAAATGTTCCAGTGAAATTTTTTTCTGATTTTTAAAAACTGAAAATGAGCTCTGAAACTCTTACATATAATATTTGAAGTCAATTCAGGCCCCAAGGAAGTAAAATGGTTATTCACATCTTGAAGCACATACTTTTGATTAAAAAGGATTTTAAAAAGGTATTCTTCAGTGTTTTGGAAGAAAGGTTTTGGGTATAGAGAGATGTAAATTCTGTTTTTTGAAATTAGTTTTTACTCTTTTACCAAACATGAACAAGTTTCAGGGAAGCCTCTACCTTTGCTATTACAAAACTGTTGGCTGTTGAAAATATGTATCGTATGTTGATAGGTTACTTAAGAGAATAAACAGAAGTGAGCAGTTTCAATGTTATAGACCCATGTCTTTTTTCTTCTCTCTCTATAGATTTATTTACTAATTCATGTATTTGAATCATTGTGGAAGGCCTCTGCATATTCATCTCCTCTTGCTTTGGACCCTGATTCAGGCAGGCCAGTCATGAAAGGGTACCTGGTGGCCATCTTCCTGAGTTCCATCTTCCTCTATTATGTGCTATACTGTATCCTGTGGGGAACAAATGGCAATTGGTAAGTTTCAAATTGTACCATGCAAACATAACTTTCAAACTAGTCTTCCCCACATTTAACAATTTAAAATTTTAGGGAGGTGGCCCAGTGGGTCAAACACTTGCTGCACAGGTATAAGGATCATGATGTAGATCGCTAGAACTCATGTGAAAACCAAGCAGGACCCTGGGCGTTTGTAATCCCAACATTTGGGAAGGAGGGATGAATTAGAAACAGGAAAATTGCTAGTGATGGCTAATCACAAATCAGGGTTAGCTCCACTCTCAAAAGCCGAAGAGCAGCAAGACAAGAACATAACCGCATACACGCATACACAACACACACACACACACACACACACACACACACACGATTTCGTGTACACATACACAAACACACACACATATTCATGTTTATATGGATGTGTGGTTACACACATATACATACACATGGATACACGTACATACTCACAGATGCACACGCAAACATGCACATACACTCATACACACATACACATACAAACATGTATACACACATATCCATACACACACATACACATGTGCACATATATATATATACACACATGTACATACATATGTATATACACATGTACACACACAAACATTCATATACAGACATATATATATATACACAAACACTCACAAACACACACACAAGAGATTTTCAAGGAAAAAAACCTTGTTAGCCCTATTTTTTAAAAAATTTAATTTTGTATACGTATATACATATTTTTGTGTGATTATATACATGTATGTGTAGATACGCAATAGAGGTCAGAAGAAGGTAGTGTTGGATTCCCCTGGAGCTGAAGTTCCAGATGGTTGCTGGGAACTGACCTGAGGTCTTCTTCAGGAATAGTATGTGCTCCTAGCCTTTGAGCCACCCCTTCCAGACTCAACCTATTGCTAACTCCCCAGTAAAGCAACAGTATTAACTATCTTTATTCAGGACATACCATTCTGTGTTTATCCAATAGTTCATTTTCTTGAATTAAAAAAGCAGTTCTTGGCCGGGTGGTGGTGGCGCACGCCTTTAATCCCAGCACTTGGGAGGCAGAGGCAGGCGGATTTCTGAGTTCGGGGACAGCCTGGTCTACAGAGTGAGTTCCAGGACAGCCAAGGCTACACAGAGAAACCTGTCTCGAAAAAAAAACAAACAAAACAAAAAAAAAAGCAGTTCTTGGACTCAGCATCAGTTTTAAGTTGTTACTGCTAACATATACATACGGGATTCAGTTTCCTTTGTTTAAAAATACAGTGTGTATTTCAAAATAGCTTCGATATAAAATACTTTAAAATGTTGAGGCATACTGCACAGAAATTTATAAGTGTGTTTTTCATGCTTCCCATTTCAATCAGTCAGTTAAGAATAAAGTTTAGTTGACCTTTAATTGTAAATGGATGTCAGTTCACAATTAAATCCAAAGAAATCAGATTGTGACTTCCTATCTTACGCAGAAAATCGGTGCTTTGTCAGTGTTTCAGTGGATTTTAGGTTGTTTCTAGAGAGATGGAAAAAAAATCCCATGTTTCTGCTTTCTGTACATCCATCACTGAAGAAGTATATTAATGCTTTCTCATGGAATAATGTTGAGCAAATACTACTGAAAGAAAACCTAATGCCAAGTGGGTGATTTGGCGCTACAGTTTTAGCCTTAAGACCTAAATGCTAGACCAGAGAACTTTAAAGTCTGATTAAAAATTGAATGTATATCACCCCACAGGAGTCTCTCCCTTCATGTCTGCCACCTCCTAATAATAGAAGAAATGAAGAAAAAGCAAAATGCTTGCTATGCTACTATTTGTAATAGGGTTCTCTAGAAGAGTAGAACTCATAGAATGTACATACATTATAAAAGGGATTTATTAGAATGGCTTCCATGATAGGGTCTGGATACTCCAACAGTGGTTAATCTGACACCTCGAAAGAGGCTCAGATCATGTAGTCACTCAGCCGAGAAGCTGGATGCTTCTGCAAACCCAGTCTTCTGATGAAGAGTTGGAGGATTTTTCAAAATTGCTGGATGTTAGTTCACATTGGAAGACAGAAGTTGGAGTCTATGTCAATGAAGGACAGACACACTCCTAAGCAAAAAGGGCAAGCAAACTATGTTTCATTTTTCCTCTGATCATTTTCTATCTGGGTTACCTGGCAGAAGGTGCCATCCACTCTGTAATAGGGTCTTGTTTCCTCAATTAATCATTACTAGAAATGTTCTCAATACTTACCCAAAGGTAATCCCAAATGCCACGAGATTACCTACTATTCTACTTTTCTATACATTCTGTTTATCACAGAGGAAATGATAAAGAAGATAATAAGAAGACTTTGAAGTCACAACCATCTTCTGTCATCAGAATTTGAAGAGTGTTTAAATTAGACCAACATTATTCATTGACAGGACCTGGGAGATCACAGCTAATATGCATGAGCACTGTGGTCTTGTTTCCTTCAAAACTGTTTAAGAGAGGCAGGGGTACCAAGTCCTTGCATAGCATTCAGTGATGGACAAGATGGGGCAGCAAGGAAACAAAGACAAGACAGACATATGGATAGAAAGCTGGGATTGGGTGAGTTGTCTGGGCTCTTTGCTAGAGAAGCCTCAGCACCCTGGAAACTCAATGTGTTTAGCATATACAGTTGAAATGAGAGGTCAAGTTATTGTATACAGCTAGAAAGGAAAGCAGGGTTATTCATACATGTAAGCCAGGAGGCAGGGTTTATATTGTACAGTTGGATCAAAGTGACAGGTTAAACTAATCTTGATAAGAGCAGTCTCTGTAGGGGAATGTCTTCAGGCCATACACATCATGGGAGGAAGCTATAGTGGATATTTTCAGCACACAGAATTGACACACAGAATCAGTTCCCCAAGGAAAGCTTTGCCATCCCTGTGAGGCTGAAGCGATGGGGTTCTTGTATGGCTGAGTCCATGTCAAAAGCATACTTTCACTTCTGACTTTACTCAGGGCTTCTTTTGTTGCCTACACTTACTTGGGTGACAGTTGCAGGGGCAGGAAAATTGGTAAATATTTTCCATACCAACATAAAGACACGAGTTTGTGCCCTACCTCCTACATAAACAGTCAGGTGTGGTAGTACATAACGGTCAGTCAGCCGAGCCTAATCCTTAGACCTTGGTTCTCCGTGAGATACTCTCGAGACAGGAAGGTAGATGGTATTTAAGGATGAACCATGCCCAAAGTTGTCTCTGGCCTTCACAAACACAACAAAACCAATAGGAGATGACTCAGGGCTTAAGGCACTTGCCATTCAAATAAGAGGACAAGAGTTTGGATCCCCAGAATACACAGTGGATATTGGCGCTCACCTATCATCTAAGCTTTGTAAGGCAGAGACAAGCGATTCCCCAGAACAAGCTGGCTCACGAGTATTAGTGAATATTAGTACAGTATTAGTGAACTCTGGTTTAGGTGAGTGACTCTGCCTCAAGAAGAGCATTCAAGGGAGATTCCCAATGTCAACCTTGAGCCTCCACTCATACATGCACACACACATGGGTGCATCCACACATATGTGTAATGTATACAGCACATGCAAATGAAAAGGAAAAAAAACTGAGTGATTGTCTTTGATTTCAAAGCCACCTAAAGTTTGTCTCCATAATATTCCAAAACAGCTGTTTCTTTTCTGTCATTGTGTTGCTTCTGTGTTTCTAACCTTAGACATGAAGTAATAGACTCATTGAGTATAATATAGTGTTTGCAGCTTTCTGTGATGGTTGACCACATCTATGTGTTGTTGTTATGTGTAAACCAAGTGATCTTTGCCATTGCAGAATTCCCAAAATAATCTCATTACATAAGGACTTCCATCCTCCTTGTTCAGTAGCTTACTAGTTCCAATTGTGGAGATTTTACACTTTAAAACAAAAAAGAAAATGATTTGTCTATAAAAGATTCAGTCTATTCACATTGAGTCCTATTTATAGTAGAAAGAAAGTAATTAATTTTTAACCTTTCTTCTCATTCACTTTTAAAAATTAATTTCTAAAGCATCAATTCTTCATATCATCAATGAGCAGTGAGTTCTCGTGTGAACCTGTTTTGCTCTTCCTTGGCTATTTACTCTCATCCCCCACCTATCCCCCCATTTACTTTCCTTGTTGTGTTTCTCAATACCCTTTCAAGTCAGGGAGACAAGTACTCCATTCAGGAACCAGCGAAGCCGCCAAGAACCTAGGGCAGCTCTCAGTGGTGTGACTTGTGACATCCACAAGGCAATGGTCTGTGGAAGTCATAAGTTTCCACTGTCTGCTGTCACTCGGTATCTCACATATGACTTGTGGATGAAAGCCATGTGCACTTGGGCTGGGTTTGGTTTCTAAGGCCTTTGAGGTCTTCTAAAACTAGAGTGTGGGTTTGACTCCCACTCTGAGGTAACCCTACTTAGGTCCCCATGAATCATTGCTCCTCCAACCCTCAAAGTCACTATGGTCTTTTCCATTCTCCCTTGACTTTCGCTCATGAATTCCCAAGCTTGTACAGGATTTGAAGAAGGCTGTGTTAAAACATCAGGGATGTGTGCGTGTGTGACTGCGTTCGTGTGTGTCCTCTGCCTACAGGGCAGGTCAGCAGTGGAGGCCAGCGGGTTCCTGGGTACACATTTCTCCTTGGGCAGGATCCCTGGTTTCTCACTGCCACTGTTTCTGTCCCTTAGGTTCCCAACTGAAGAAACGAGGAATAGAAACAATGTCAAGAATTGTTTTAAAAAGCCAGCTTACAGCGATCTTCTGAGGTAAAAAATAGACCCAAAAACCTGTGGCCACCCAGC
Organism: Mastomys natalensis; assembly: GCA_021653895.1. Lineage (NCBI taxonomy): Eukaryota > Metazoa > Chordata > Mammalia > Rodentia > Muridae > Mastomys > Mastomys natalensis. Next base: position 3,489,567 of record JAJTUV010000315.1, on the reverse strand, counting down.
ATTTGCGGGATGTCTTTGTGTGGTCATGTTTCACACTCTTTATCCTTTTTTGTGCAAAACTTGGTACATGGTAGACACTGCATGTGTCAGAAAGTGGGCAAGGAGCTTGAATAGTCTGTTCTTGTGTGTTTAGTCAGCACCCTGAGTATAGTTTAAGGAAAGGCATAGGAGCTGCTATTCTCCTCACTCAGGTGAGACTGGACAGGCCTACTTGCATTTGATCAGAAAAAAAAAGAACTGTTCTTAGTCTTTTTCCACCCCGTCTCCCATTCTGTTTTTCTACTTTTGTTATTTGTGGCTTCTTTTCCCTTGTACTATAAACACGATCATGTATCTTTGTTAGGATTTCTTCATTAGAAACTTCTCCTCACTTTTACAGAACTGCACAAAATGCAAATGATGGATCTACTTGTAATGTGAACAGTGAGCGATCACCGTGGCTTCCAGAAATTTGTAGGCTACAACCATTTCTGTCCCTGTGCACTGCTACTTGGTTAGATGGCTGGGCGACACACGTTTACATAACAAAAGCAGTCACAAATTCAGTGAGGCGTGTTTGTCTAACACAATATTTGAGACTTCTGCCAAGGTTATGTTCTTTGTGTAGGACTGTTGAGTAAGCATCTAAGATTGTAGTAGAAGCGACAGGTAGCCATGTGCTTGTCATTTGTACAGTATCCTCTGGGGATGAGTAAAGCCAGGAGAGGAGCCCCGAGGAAGCTCTGCTTGGAAAGCTGGACTGTGTGGAAGACTCCAAATCAGGCTTGAGTGCAGATTTCAGTTTTGTCACCTATGGGCTAATGGCTTCCACTCCAAACAAGATCTTCACTGCCTGTACTTAAGCACAGCAAGCTTTTTGTAGGAGTAACAATTGCAGACCTGTAAAAAAAGACATTTTAATCTGTATAGTACATATTGTGATATTCATAATTATTACCAGTAAAACTAATCCTTTTCGAGGTTCTTGCTATATCTGACATTGTGCCAAATAACCATTTCATTTAGAACGTAAATATAAGCAACGAATAGAGGTTTGACTACAAGCACATGCTAGTTACTGATTACCGTTATTGTCATATCACTCTGACCAGCTTGGAGCAAGGAAACCCTTTACTGGTGTCACATTTCACAGCTTGGCTTCTTTAAGAAGACTGGGAGGATCTTGGGTCTTCTCCCAAGTTTGAAGCTGGAGATCTGTCATTTCCTCCTCCCTGGTGTAGGTCCTGGACTTGGAGAATCTGCACCAATTTTGAAATGACATTTGCAGGTTGGCTAGCTTCTGAGGCCACTGTCACTGCCAGTGCTAAAGCTAGAACATACATTTTTGTCAGAGAACGCTATGCTCTTACCTGATTGTTTTTTTTTTTTTTTTTTCCCAATGCCAGTTTGTAATGAGCAAGATTAAAATTGAAAACATGTCGGTTTTGCTCTATTGGTATTTCCATTTGTCATGCAGCCGTGTAAAGGTCCAGCCTCAATCTGGTTCCCACCTGCATGTTTAAATATGAGCACACAGCTGTTGGCCGAAATAAGATAGTGCCTGTGTGGAGCCTGCAGTGAAGCCTGCCAGGTCCTGCTCTGTAGCCCTGTTGTAGTCTTTCTGGTGGGAGAAAATATCTTATTAGTGGAAATGTTAAGACTGTTTCTCTCTCTTTAATAACACACATAAGCACCTTTTCTACCTTATAATGGTCCCTTAAAAATTGATGCTGGGTTTAAAGTTTATGCACTCATTTGTTAAACAGGTGTTGAGGAACTGTATTCTGTGCTGAATGCCACAGCGGCTCTTCCTAGCTTTATCAGGAGAGGCAGGGGTGGGGATGGGGGTCATAGGCCACATCTAGATGTCAGAGCATGTACCAAGAAGACAGATGTCTGCAATTTTTCTTCTTGAATCACGTTTAATGACATTAGGGCAGAGTTGAATTCTCCAGCTACGTTTAACTTTCAGTATATCTTCATCTTTACAGCTGGTGCCGTTTGTGCATATGGTACTTTTAAATCTTGGAATGGCTTAGCATCCATACCTACATAACTTCCTGGCCATCACTTTGCCACATTGAGTTGTTTTGAAAGCGTGGTTTTACTTACACTGTGGTGTAATTTTGGTCCCTGTAGCCTGAAAACTGCATAGCTCTTCTGTCTAGCATGTTAAATGTCTTCCATTCACCGCCATGAGTTTCAGCTGTGGTCTTAGAGGGCTGAAAACAAAGCAGGCATTTGACAATCTCATGCATCATTCTTCCCTTCCAGGTTTCCTCAGTCTTACCCATTTCTGTGTAAAGCTGATTTCGTAAAGGTTGCTGCCACGACCGGTACCAATAACTTTCTATTGCCCTATGGAATAAAGACCTACGGTGAGTCCCAGTGTTCTTACCCTGCCTGTTCATTTTGAGGGCCATTTGATTTGAGACACATCTTTTTATTTCCTAATGATTCCTAGAAGATATGATTTGTGGACAGGATCAAAGCTTTTAAACATAAATACTCTTTTCGAGACAGTGTAATGGCAAAGACTAAAAAACATGGTAATTTTTATGAAAAATCATTATTATTATTTTTTAATTTGGAGGCATGGTCTTTCACTGGCCTGGAATTACACCAAGTAGCTAGAGTGACAGGCCAGAGAGCCACAGGGCTCTTCCCGTCTCCTCCCGCCACAGCCTGCCCTGGGCTATGATTGCAAGCACAGGCCAGCATGTTATGTATGTCGGTTTCAAGGATTAACCTTAGGGTTTCATACTTGTACAACAAATGCTTTACTGACTGAGATGTGTCCTCACTCCTGGTTTTCCTCTTATTTATTTTATCAACAAGGTCTAGATGAGTTCCCAACCTTCCTAGTACTGCGATCCTTCAATGTACCTCATGTCATCGTGACCCCCGGTCATAAAGTTATTTCATTACTACTTAATAAGTATATAGTTTTGCTACTCTTATGAATAATTATCTGTTTTCTGATGGTCTCAGGTGACTCTGGTGAAAGGTTTATTAGACCCCTGAAGGGATTGTTACCCATAAGTTGAGAACTGCTTGTCTAGATCCTTAATATTTTAATTTTGCCAGTAAATTTTATTTTTATTAAATTGAGAGGGTATTATTCAATCTCTTAACAACACAACAATCATCCCACTGCTTATTGAGATACTATATACATATATATAATATAGTACATATTAATTACATACATACCTATGTATCAGAGATTTTGACTGACTAGTTGAAATTCACTGAATTCTATGGTTAGTTTCAGAATCATCCGATATTGCTAATTTTTGTTATGATTTATAGCCTTTTTTTTTTTTTTTGATTATCCTCTTGGGGGCAACCTGTAAATGCTTTTCGAGCACTGTGAATAAACTGTAAATAAGTTGTTAATTTTTTATAGATTAACTCCAGTGTGGCCAAAGGACTTAAAATGTGTTTGGGGAGGGGGTCTGGTGACCCACTGTCTCTAAGAAGTTATGTTTCTCCTTTTATTCATAATTCTCCATTTGTTTTTCAGAGCCACATTTCAGCTCAGCGCTTTCAAAACTGCAGAGTTGTGAGCTCTTCGGCAAGTTGGACAAGTGAGTTTATCTCCTTCTCTCTGACTTTCAGCTTTATTGAAAATGCCTCAAAGTATTTGCCTGAAGAAAGCAAAGATCATTTACTGTGTGCGTTGCTAAAAATCAAGTAGTTATTTCTGTTCTTATTCCACTGGAAAGAAACAAACTATGAAGTGAATTTAGGAGCTGCAGCACTGGCTGGCTCAGAGGTTTGCAGAGTATTTTAATGATGAACAACAGGAGTTCCCACCCATGGCATTGTAACCTGTGTTCATCATCTCTAAGCTGTTTGTGCTAAAGAATGAATTCACTTGACTGCTAATGAGTACAGAGCCTCCATCCTTGGTCATTTCCCATACTTTCTGCACATAGCCAACAGGTTTCTCTTTTTCTTGTTTCAAATGTTAACTGTTGGACTTTGGAAATAGTTCCCTTTCTCTTTGTTGAGAATTACATCTGAATAAAGCAGATGGCTTGCTTAGGTATATGTTGTCTAAGCATAAATGTAATTTAGCATGTAGAACATTTTCTTGTCAAAGTAATCCATTGAAATCTCATTGCGAAAGTTAGGCGTCTGAGTAGGTAGGCTTACGTTTACATGGTTGGCTTATTTTTTTAAAGTTTGAAGATAACAATTTAGATTTTGGACAATGGGGCAGTATAAGAGTGAAGATGATCTAGGAAGATCAAACCCATGCTAAAGAAGGAAAATGGTAGAAATCCCTTCTTGTCCAAAAAGATAGTGGTGCTACTTGGGGAATATAGAGGGATATATTGGATGGAGAATTGAATGTGGAGATAGAATTTATAGCACAGAGCTGAATGAGTGTGTTATATTTTATTAAGATCTGTGAGGTCTGTGGAAGACAGATTATTGAGGTATAGAACATGTATGGTATGTTGGCTTATTGCCATTTGTTATAATTTATAGTTCAAAACCATGCCACCCACTGAGAAGTTTGAATTTTGATTATATATCAAGAGGTTCTTGTTTGTCTGGTTGGTTGGGTCTTTTTTGGTTGATTTGTTTTTTGTGCCTTTTTTTTTTTTTTTCTCATCCCCCCCCCCCCCCCCCCCCCCCCCCGCCAAGACAGGGCTCTGGCTGATCTGGAACTCATCCTGTAGACCAGGCTGATTTCAAACTCAGAGATCTTCTTGCCTCTGCCTACTGAGTTCTGGACTCAGTAGTACTACCACTAAGGGCATATCAAGTGTTTTATACACACACACACACACACACAAACACAAGCACACTTTTATATAGCTTTCATTTATAGAGTTTTGATTTGTGAAGTTGTTTGGCTTAAGAACTTTCAGTCTTCTCTAATTATTCAAACAGTGAAAGTAAGGCTGGACAGACAGACAATGTGCTATAGCTGGAAAATGCCTGAACTAGGAGAAGAACTGAGTTAGCTGTGACTCCGGTGCCCACATGTCTGAGGGAACAAACCCCATGAGGATTTGCAGCAGAGATCTGAAATTGTTCTGCAAATGTAAAGTGTCACATTTGAGAGTCTGTGACTGGAAATTCCATTTTTGTCTGCTTTTTATATTACCACTAGAGTTTTTTTTATTCAGTTGCTTTCCTAGGATGTCTCTGGCAAAGAGAGGTCTTCAGCCATTTGTCTGTGCCTTAGCTACCTGTGTTCTTCTTTCTTACTGACTTGGTCTGGTCTCCCCACTTTTTCCTCTGCGTTGCTACAAATGCTCCTACTCATGTCAGCGTGTGCCAAATTCATCCACTAGAACCCTTTCCCTTCATTTTATCCTCTCTGTCCTCTTTCACATTGCCATAAAAAAAAAATCACAACTTTTTCTGTTTCAAACATAAGCTCTATAAGCCTCTATTAGTTTGGTTCAGAGCACATCATCAAGCAAGCCTGCTACTTGGCTGGATTTCTCTGTTGTGGTGGTTTGAATAGGTTTGGCCCCAGTGTGTTTGATTGTTTGGCCCACAGAGAGTGACACTATTCGGAGGTGTGGTCTTGTTGGAATGGGTGTGACTAGTTGGAGGAAGTGTGTCACTGTGGGGGTGGGCAGTCTTCTGTTTCCTGCGGGAACAAGATGTAGGACTCTCAGCTTCTCCAGCACCATACTTCCTGCCATGTTGATAATGGCTAAGAAATCTCAGAGGGAGAAAAAACCTGTTATATTTACAAGTTAGGTATATTTCTTCTCTCTCTCTCTCTCTCTCTCTCTCTCTCTCTCTCTCTCTCCCTCCCTCCCTCCCTCCCTCCCCCTCTCCCCCTCTCTCCCCCTCTCTCTTCCCCTTTCTCTCCCCCTCCTTTTTTCTCTCACTGTCTCTGTTTACATGCAGTCTGCAGGGCTGCTTCGGCAGTTCTGTGTTCATCAGGGCTAAGGCCTCTTTGTGTTGGATCCCGCTGTTCCAGAGTACATGGCTTCCTCGTTAGGGTCCAACATGCAATTGGATTTCAAGCCATCACATCTGCATTCCTGTCAGAAGAGAGAAAGAATGGGAGAAGGGCATGTACCATCCCTTGAGGCTTGCCTTTTTCTTCCTTCCTTCCTTCCTTCCTTCCTTCCTTCCTTCCTTCCTTCCTTCCTTTCTTTCTTTTTTTTTAATGAATACCTCAAGAAGCCATAGAAATGCTTCATTGTACCTAATGATGCCCTAGAGCCAGGGACACCAACGAGGGAGAGCTATATCTTTTGTCAGTTCCAAATCTCACAGCCTCAGCTGGAAGCTTGACATCTGCCCTAGAGCCATAGAGGCCTGTCTCTTCTCAGCCTGTCTCTTTCTTCTCCTTCTCTCAGAATTGACCGTTGAACATTTACTAGCAACCACCGATGACACTGGTAAACTCAGGCACCAGCCATCCCTGGCTGGAAAGGTGATGAGAGTTTATCTGATGTCTAGGTGATTGTGTGCTCACCCTTAAAAACAGCAAGTCCTGGGGCTGGTAAGATGATGGCTCAGGAGATATGTGGGTGTTCGCTGCTAAGCCTTTCATCCTGGTTTTAATTCCAGTATTCACATAGTCAAAAGAAAGAACCTAGTACTCTCTGTCAAACAAAGTAAACAAAATGTAATAACATGTATGTCCTATTTAATGGACAAAGGAAGCACAGTCATCTTTATAGCTTTCCCTGTCATTTATTTTGTCCCCAAGTGTTTCTGAGGCATGGAGGATTCTGAAGTCAACTAGGCTAAAGAGCCCGGTCTAGTTTCTCTGCTGCTTCCTCACAGATTTAGGTTTCTGTCTTCACCTAAGCCCAGTGAGCACTGCTACTCTGCTTAGTAAGCTTCACCAAAGATGGACATTTCAAGGCAATTGCAAGGGACACTTAAAACAAGCCCAGATTCTAAGGTGACAACTTCCTTGCTGTTTCTGTCACCCCCTTCTCTAGTTTAGCTCGGCTCCCAGGGATACTGCAATTTCTTGAGTGGAATTTTATCCCTCCTCAGCTAGGAGCAACAGAAGCCTTGAGATGACAGAACTGTGGCTTCCACGGAAAGTGCACAACCTAGCTCCCCGCCCCATCCATCAGATAAAGAATGCTTTAGTCCTGTGACCTAGTTAGTTATATAGTTAGTAACTGTATACAAATCGCTTTCTAGGGGAAACACCTGTGCTAAGTCAGTTGGCAGCTAAATGGGAAATGCTTTGTAAAAAGTTGCCTTCTGCTCACTGAAATAGGACCCATTTTGTCAGTTCAACAGAACTGGATTGGTTATGAGGCAAGGTGCAGCAGGAGCCTACGACAGAGTTAAAAAGAACTGGGTAGAAGCCTGCCAGAGGCACTGTGAACATGGTGAAGGTCTGCTGCCCATCCACAGGCCATCTGACATCCTGCTGGACGAAGGGTTGTTTACTTCATGGCCTTTGTAGGGTGGAGGGAACTGAGGGCAAGAGGAAGTTGTGATTTTACATCGACAGATGGGTCATTTGTGGGGAAATCACAGTACAACCACTACCTGTTTTCTACGTCTCTGGGCAGATGCTGAGGAAAGATATAAGAGTTGGGACTCCCCAGGCTGGAGGGAAGGGTCCTGTTTAACAAAACAACAGGGAAGACATTGGTGATTTCTGTATTTCACACAACAGGAAAACCGAGATGAGGGATGCCAGGTCACCAAGCCAAGTTCCTCGAGGTGCTAGGGGAGATTTAGTCCTGAGCCTGTCTCCATCCCCAATCTCTTGCACATTATGTTAGGGTGTGACTGAGGGAATATAGATTGCTGACTGACGAGGTACTATTGCTCACGTGTGGTTTTTGATTTGCATATTTGTGGTTTCTCCTGTAGGATGCCAGCCTCCGGCTTCACTGAGTGTAAAGAATACAATCCCAGGGAATACCCATGTACACCCAGTTGTCTGAATGAATGTTCCAGAATTTATATTACTGGCTCTCAACCTGTGAGTCATGACTCCTATAAGGGTCAAATATCAGACAACCTACATATCAGATACTGACATTATAATTCATAACAGTAGCAAAATTACAGTTAAGTAGCAACAAAATAATTTTATAGTTGGGGAGGTCACCATAACAGGAAGAACCATATTAAAGGGTTCCAACATTAGGAAGGTTGAGAACCACTGGTTTATACTCTATACAATCTTGGCATCATCATGGTATGTCTGGTTGAGGGGTCGAAAGAGTGGCTCCATGGTGTTAGCAATCCAGGGTGATTCTTTTCTATTACATATGAGAAGACTGCAGCTGCCCTTACCTTATATCATCCAGATGACAGAGCTGGGGCTCCCAGTGTCAATGTCTAAGGTAAAAGGAAGGGGCAAGTTAATAGTATTTTTTTTTTTACTTGTACTGTTCTCTTTCCAGGGGCAGAATCTTTCATAAAGCATCTGATGTATTTCCTTACTATCTGATTGGTCAGGGATGAGTCGTGGAGCTTCTACTAGGCCAGTCATTGTCAGGGAAAATGAGCTCACCATTGTAAGCTTACAAAAATAGACTTCTGGGTTTTTGGGAGCATGGCCAGTAGGATCTGTCATAGATTCTTACACCAGAGACAAAGAGTGATGTGTTTGATGTATTATGTTGCCAATGTGAAAAGCCAATACCTAAAAGCACTCAGTAAAGGAGACACGTCCTAGGTGGTTTGTAAGAGCCGCTGCAGTTTGTTTTCTCTGTATTGCATAGGATAGTAAAGCTGCCTGCCAGGGGTTGTGACTCTGCCAGGAGTAGTGGCTCTGCAGTAGGCAGTGACTCTACGTGGAGGTGTGGCTCTGTACAGGGTAGTGATTCTGCCTAGGGTTGTGACTCTGCACTGTGGTGACTTTTGGTTTTGCCTGATTGAAGAGACATATGTGGTTCATCTTGGGGAAGTAAATCTTAGCCCTGCTTCCTAAGTACTTGAGGTTTTTTTTTCCGTTAACAAGTTCAGACATGCTGCAGTTATTTAATTTTGTGGCTAAGAGGATTAGGAGTTTGTGTATTTCTTTACCTTCCTCCCCCCACCCAGGGTAGAATAACAGAAATAAGCTTCTCCTCCAAACACTTAATGTGAGAACTGAACTGATTCTGGAAACACTTGGAAATGAGTAAGCAGTTTAGTTGGGATGATAGGCAATAGAAATGACGCCGCTCTTTCCTCTAGGTACTCAAATTACACTGCAGCTATTTAAGTATGAAGATGGTGTTGAGTAAGCATGATGGAGTTAAACAGGCACCAGAGGATTCTGGGAATCCTTGCTCATATCTAAGGAGCCAGGGCGGCAGCCAGATTCTGAAGTCAAGTGGACCATGAAAAGTGGAAAGCATCTGTTCCATTTATAGGACCTGAGAATCTGTTTTGAAACGAATTCTGAGATGAGTGATTCAAAAAGTGTGTACCATTCTGTACCTGCCAGAACTGTAGTGAAACTATGCATAAGATGCTACTGGAAAAGGGTCATGCTAGGAGCACCCGAATACCCTGCAGCCTATGTGAGCTTCAAAAAAATACATAGGTCTTTGTAGTTTTCTTTTCTTTGAGGAAAAGTGGGATCCCAGTTGACAGGGTTTCGCCTGAAAGGCATAGAAAGCTATTCCACCAGTAAAGGTCCTTTCTTCCCCATCTCCTGTAAAGCTGACAGAGATGAAAATGGGAATGACATCCCTACCAGCATTTGACACTGAAGTGTGATGAGCAGCAACCACACTTTGTGGTTGTAGAGGACTCTGTAGATTCCTATATCCCTTGTCCTCCAGGCTGTGAGCGGTATGTGTTAGGTCCAGGATTTGCACTTTGAGTGGTGACCAGTGGGAGTGGTATGGCAGATAGTGGCTATCATCAGTCCTTAGGTCATGATGTGACACACAACCTAGTTTGATAAGGAGGTATGTTCTGGCAATGCTATGATTCTTCCTGTCAGTGTACTGGTACTGCAGCATTATGGCACTAACTCAATTTGGTACTGAGCCAAGTTACCTCTTTCAGGAATCAACTTCAGAGCTAGAGCTTATGAACCAGGAATCTTTTGTTGAAATTCCAACATAAGTCTCAGGGGGCATGCTGGTAGCCTCCACTCCCAGAATCCCTTACCCTTGTGTGTTTTGTATAGCCAAGCCTGTAGTCTGCTATTAGATAAGGACTCCAGGCTAGGGGTAGAAGCTGGAGTCCTGCAGTTTGTCCCTGGATAGAAGAATTGAAGTGGCTTTCAGTCTTTGGTGCAGGCAGAGGGATTAGAGTGACAATTACAGATACTCCTCCCTAATCTCCATTCATGTTGTTTTATGGGAACAGCTGTTGCTTTTAACCTGTCTGTTCTACTCCTCCCTAATCTCCATTCATGTTGTTTTATGGGAACAGTCGTTGCTTTTAACCTGTCTGTTCTGAGCCACTCCCTTGATGCCCAGCCTTGCTTAGGACTTTGGTGGGGAGGTGTAGCCAATTTCAGCAGGATCAGCCCCGGAAAGAACTGGCTCTGAGGTTCTGGAGAAGGGAACTGCTCTCTGCAGAGGGCATTTATGGGGTAGATTTTCTGAGAATAATAGCTATAATACCCTGAAAACAGGGGTTTGGATATCCAGTGGTGGTTTCCCTTTAGCAGTGAAGAGCAGAGAGCATTAGTATACTGGGCTTTCTGTGATTCATATTGAGGCCTGTTGATGCAAGTCTCTAGAGTCAGGTTAATTTCTTAAAATATATAGACATAAAAAGATACCTCCAGAACATATTGTGACATGTAAGGTATTAATGACGTGAAAGTTTCTGGGTACTTTTTATTGGACAATGCTCTCTGTCTTTCAGCCCCCAATGTCCTGACATATAAAAGTAACTTTTATTTGCCAGATGTAATTGTAGTCTCGGAGGCTTACTGCTGAATAAGCTCACCCTTACTAGCTCTTTCTGAACTCTGGCTGGCTAGTTCAGTTCGGCTGTTTTGGCTCAAAGTCCTCTCCAGGCTGACTGATTCAAACTGGCTTCTCTTGGCTTCTGACTGGGTTGCTCTGCTTAGAAATACTGCTTCTGAATTCAAGTGTACAAACTGAATAGAACTGCATAAACTCAACTGCATTCATCTGCACTGAACTCAACTGAACTTGACTGCATTGTCTGAACTCAACTGAACTGCACTCATTGTACTGCCCTTCACTCCTAACTCACTCTGAGCTGTTCTTAAGTAGCCTTTTTTTCTGTTTGTTCTCATAAGAGTTGGGCATATGCTACTCTGACTCATCAAATCTTTCTCTGATTCATCACTTTGTCTGCCCTCAATTAATCATCACTTTCCAACATGGCTGCTTCCTTCTAAATTAATTTTACCTTTATTGTTTGGGATTAAAGGCGGGCACTAAGGGCATGTCTGTATTATGACCAGAGGATTAAAGGTATGTCATTCCAGTTGGATCACATATACCTAGAAGGTCTTTGGATGTGATTCTTTGCAGAGCAGCCATATTGCCAGATTAAATTTTCTCTACATTGACACCCATAAAATTGTTACTTCTTGTTTTTATCTGGTAAAGTAGATACTGATGTAGACTGATCTAATACCTAACTGGAGCTAAAATACTCTAGTTAAAGTGTTTTAGGAGTTTTTGGAGGAGAAGAGCTGGTGAGATAGCTTAGTGGGTAAAAAGTGTTTGCTGCCAGTTTTGGTGACCAGTGTTCAATTGCCAGCACCCACAAGACAGAAAGGGAAAACCAGCTCACATTAATTGTCTTGTGATCACATTTTTGCCACACACACATATACACACACACATAGAGGGGTGGGGGAGGGAATATAAATGTAATTAAAATGGGTAAGGAATATTTTTAAAATTGCTTTTGTAATATTGGTGCTAAAACATAAACTAGTTAATTGAAATACATACTCTGCAAAAAAAAGGTAAACTCTATTATAGAGGACGCATACATCATCTCTTAACCCAGTTTGGTTCTTTTAAATGCCCCCCACTCCTACGTTTTCTGGGTTTAAATATTACACAGGATTTGTACAGTTTTGTTACAATTGTTTTTTTTTTTTTTTAGTCTTAAAAGTTCTGAGGTTTGACTGGTTTGGTACTGTCTTCAGAAACAGGTTTGCCTTTAGACTTCCTCTGCTTCAAGGACTAGGAAATATTAGGAAGGGACCCTTCACAAGAGTCCTTGTCTACACCCAAAAGACTCCTTGTCTACACCTGTTGAAGAATCCTTATTTTCTAGGCCAAATGAATGGTGGTCAGAGCAAGAAAATCCTGGGCTAAGGTCACATTGGCTAAGGGCCAATGTTGTTTCACCCCAGGGGTTGACTCTGGCCTGCAACAGGAATCTCCCTTTGGGCTCGTTTTAATGCCTTTTCAGAAGCACAGTGAGCATGGTGTTTGGGTGAACAACCAAAAACAGTCTATGTTTGAAAAATTGAAGTGAGCCCAGGCAGAGTAAAGAGAGCTGCCCTCCATTTACCACATTCCAAACTGGCCATTTCCACACTCCTATGATGCAAGAGAAAGCCAAGGGTAGATAAGGAATGGGGAACACTGGTTTAAAACCTAGATAGCAAGGTAGTATGAGCTATGCTTTTACATGCAAGCTCATGCTGATGCAACACCTTGGCACTCTGGAAGTCTGGAACTCAATGGTAGTTCCACCTGTTTGGAGTTTGGACTTTGGATGCTACATATTTTTTTTCCTCCAAATTTATTTCTTCATTTGTCTATCAGGACATATGAGATAACTAGGCTTCTTTTTCTAAACTGGTGATTTTAAGGATCACAGAAGGGAATGGACATGGACATGAGCCACTAAAGGTTGATGTCAACCATGATTACATACTTTCTCCAATAGCATTATGTTTCTTGAATCTCTGGACCTCAGGCACAGTTGGTTCTTTTTCTACTTGCATGACAAGTGGAATTTAATTTGGTTTCAGAAAGCATGAGCAGGTTCTTGGAATCCCCCTGTTTTGTAAATGCGATGACTCAGTCTTTCACTTGTCTGTTTGCCCAACAGAGTGCCATGTAAAAGGTGTGTGGTGGTTGGTAATGGAGGAGTGCTGAAGAATAAGACATTAGGAGCAAAAATCGACTCCTATGATGTAGTAATAAGGTAAGCATATCTCCTAGTCACTAATCGAGAATTGCTTGAAAAGAATGTGGTTTCCTACTTCAGGATAGCTGTGTTTAAAGATTAGTTGACCATATACACCTGATTATACAGCTTTCTGCCTTGGCTACTGGCTATAGTAAACTAGGTTTCAGATCACTGATTTAGCAAATATTTAATAAGTCCATTTAATGTGCCAGGGACAAATCTAGGCACAGGGGAGATCAAGCTCATGATAAGAGCGTGCTTTTATCCTGTAGTGTTTACATTCTAAAAGAAATGGGAAAAATAGTAATCAAATATATAAGAAGATAGTATAATATAGACAAATAAAAGAGGACGATAAAGAATTATCAAGTGACTACTTGGGAAAAGGTTACCATTTAGAGGTGAAATTTAATTTAAGCTAGACCAAAGGACACATATAGGACTAGCTATGTGAAGACAGTGGAGGAGCTGTTCAGACCGAGAGGATGTGTATTGCAGGTCCTCAGGAGGCTTTTATCCTCAGTTTGTGAGGAGCAGCAGATAAACCAGGCTCAGGAGAGTGGTCTAACCAGAAGCTACTGAGGTGGGCAAAGAACAGGCTATGTAGGGATTTTAAGGTTTGAAGTTTACATTTTAATTTTAAGGCCATTAGGAGCTTCAGAAACCTTTAAGATAGGATTTTAATGAAATATTGCTATTTCTTGAAAGTATTCTGGCTACAGCAGACAGTGTCACATGAGAGATAGACAAGGGATGAGGCATCAAGAGTCATTGCTATATATTGGACAGCAGATGCTTGAGCAGAATTGAGGAAGTGGACAGACTGGAGCTAGGTTGCAAAGGGGTGTCAGCATTTGCTGTTTTATTAGATGTGGTTATGTCTCCAAATAAAGGATGCAAGGGCACCTCTGGCTGTTTTCAGCTCTGTCCATTGGCTAGAGAGTGGCAGAGTCATTTAGCAAGTTTGAGAGAGACAGGTTTAGGCTTGGGTTCAGAGGAACATAAAAATTCCTGCATTAGTCTGTTAACTTTGAAATGTTTTTGAGGTATGTGGTAGGGAAGTGGACAGTCACATAAAGGGGTTAAACTTTTCAATAGTGAGTGGCCTATGACCTATATTTCAACCAAGGGCTTGGGGAGATTCCCCAGGGAGAAACAGAGAGATGCACAAGATAGCCTGGTACTGAGGTTCGGAGCTCTTAAGACATAGAGGTTGAACAAGAAAATAAAAGAGTGATCCACCAGTGAGTCATGAAGGAAGTGATGTGTGTCCACGAGAGTGCTGTTTCAGAAGAACAATCAAGGGGGGGTCCCAATGATAATGAAAAGTTGTGCAAAGTCGGGGTAGGGGCAGCTGGATTGCCAACTGATGGTCACGGTCACTCTCAGCAAAAACTGTAGGCAGGATATATGGCAAGAAGCCCAACTGGAATGAACTGAGGAGAGAGTACAGATCAGGAGAGGGAAAGACCAGCATAGTCAACCACTGAGGACTGTTCTGAGCAGAGCTGAGCCTTGGAGGTGGTTACAGACTCTAAGAAGGCATGTGGTTAAAGTAGTTGAAATGACTAGTGAGCCTGATAGAATGAAGAAGAGGTCATAGGGTCAAGAGCTCAAGGGTGACTCATTTTCCGTAATGAGGAGGAGACTGTGACTGTGACTGTGGCTACAGATACCAACAGTATCTGATACACAGTGTTCTATTTCTATTGCCTGAAAGAAAGGGAAGTAAGATTCTTATCTGAGTAGTGCTTTTCTCCTTCTCTCCCACTGTCCCTTCTTCCCCCTTCTCCCTTTCCATCTCTTCCCATCCCCCATGTATGTTTGTAGTAGCTTTAAGCAGCCATTGTGGCCACACACTGGGAAGGTCTTGCAGTGCATCTGGAGGTTTTCTGAGTTACAAGCAAGACATCTTTCTCTTTATTACCATTTTGAAGAAGTTGTAATTTATAAAACAATTAGATTCATCCATTTTTCCACTTACAGATGTTTAACTTGGATAATTTTTTAGAACCTCAACCAGTCTTTGTAGGAAAATACCATGAGTACATTCTGAAAGCTATTGCAAGAGTCTAGTATTATACAGAGTTGGTGGCAAAAGGTAAAACAATATTTATCCTCCCAGGGATATTGTTTTAGAAGCAAAACATTTTTTTAAAAGAATGCCTTTATAGTGTATGCTCAGTGAGTGTCTAACTTTGGTCTTGAATGTAACTAATCCAGCAGATCTTTTGTAGTGTTTGTAGTTCAGTCACAAAAGGCATTCCTCTAATTGTGCTGAGTGTGATATAGAATTTTTATAGGGTTAGTGTCAGAATATTAAAAGTAAATCCTTATTATTTTTTTTTTATGAGTGTTTGCCTGCATGTATGTAAGTACATTGTGTGTGTGTGTGTGTGTGTGTGCGCGCGCGCGCGCGCGCGCCTGGTGCCTGTGGAGACCAGAAGAAAGCACTGGATCCTTAGAACTGGAGTTAGGGATAATTGTGAGCCAGCATGTGGGTGCTGGGAACTGAGCTTCCTCTGGAAGAACACAATTTCAGTGGGTCTTCAAAATAACTCAAATGCGATTCTTCATGCTAATCAGTCATGTGGGTACACATCCATGGATTTTAGGGCTGTGTATAGCTGTAGGCATATAACTTTCTCAAGAATTCAGGGCCATTAGTTGTAAATCCAAAGTGGCTTTGTGTGGCTATCCACTATGGTCTCTTTTTAACTGTAGTAATTCTGTGGTTCTGTATTCTCGTTTCTTTAGTCATGTATAGGTCAGACTGAATGACTAATGTCATAATTAGTATTTGAATACAGATGACTGTCTTGTGAGAAGAAATGGTTTCCCTTATCATTACTGTAAAATATTAATCAATTGTCTTGGGGTTCCAGAGTGCAGGAATGTCTGACACCTGTCCAATTCTAAAGCCTCGGAACTTGATGAAATGGCTAGCATTACACTCATCCTGTATGTTGTTGTCTTGCTACCCACAGAATGAATAATGGTCCTGTTTTAGGCCATGAAGAGGAAGTTGGGAAAAAGACAACCTTCAGGCTTTTTTATCCAGAGTCTGTCTTTTCAGATCCCAGTCACTATGATCCCAATACTACAGCGGTTCTCGTTGTCTTTAAGCCTCAGGACTTAAGGTGGCTGATGGAGATACTGATAGGTAGAAAAATAGTAAGTTGGCCAAACTATTTAGGTTCAGATTATGTTCTGTATTTTTTTTCCTCTCTAAAGTAAAATACATTCACAACATCCCATTTTCTGTGTCCTTTATTTCAGAGTACTGAGGGGTTTTGGAAGAAACCAGCCTTAAAATTGATCTATAAACAATCCCAAATCAGAATATTAGATCCATATATCATCCGAGAAGCAGCTTTTCAACTGCTTCGTTTTCCCAGAGTATTTCCCAAAGATCAGGTACGTATATAGCATCACATAGTTTCAAAGTAAACAGCCAGCTAAGGGCATAGAGGGACATGAGAGCTTTCAGAAATTGCTAAGAACCATGGCTCAAGGGCTATTTTCTTAGGACTACAGATGTGTTCATGAACTTGGACACCAAATGGATATGACCTCATGTTTTACAGGTTGCAAAAAAAAGGTCTTTAAGGGAAAAGTATGTGTTTTGGGGTTCTTTTGTACATACAGCCTTCAGACTTTTTTTTTTTTTTTCTGAATGGCCAATAGTTCATTTCTTGCAAACTCATCTTCAGTGTTGTATGTCAAGGCCTGCATGACTAGTGGGTTGGTAAGCAGCCTTGTGCACAGAACAGCTTCAGGACAAGGATGTAGCTTTTTTTTTTTTTTTTTAATATTTATTTTTTATTTATATGAATACACTGTAGCTGTCTTCAGACACACCAGAAGAGGGCATCAGATCCTATTACAAATGGTTTCGAGTCACCATGTGGTTGCTGGAATCGAACTCATAACCTCTGGAAGAGCAGTCAGTGCTCTTAACCACTGAGCTTTTAAGAGATATAGCTTTTAAGAGTGAAAATTGTCTCAAGCACTTTGTCAGTCAACATGAAATACCAGAGGCATACACTTATCAGGAAGCACCCCCACACACACACACACTCATCCTCACCCCCTTTTTCCAGAACAGGGTTTCTCTGTGAAGCCCTGGCTGTACTGGAACTCACTTTGTAGACCAGGCTGGCCTCAACTCAGATCTGCCTGGCTCTGCCTTCCAACACAATAAGTGACTCTTTCAGCTTAGTTCTAGAAGTTCCTGTCATATGCTGGGGGTGACACACCATGGTGGGAGTGTGTTAGAATGCTCCACTCTCAAAAGCTGGAAAAGGGAGAAAAATATAGTGTTGATCACAAGGGCACAAATTTGTGAACAGACTCTCCTGACCTTTTGTTGATATTCTCGGTTTTCCAGAGCCTTTATCTTTTCCATAGCTGTCTATGTAGATATTCCATCTAGACAGTAGACTCAAGATGCTTCACTTTTTTGTTCAATCACAGCAAGATACTCTTCACTTCCAACTGCCCTCTGAGCTAGAACTGCAGCTCTATTATATTTTAAAGACTTTCCAAGATATCAGTCATAATGTATGTCCTCTTTAGAGGAATGTGTTCTCTTTGGGGCTTGAGTCTTACCACATGATGCTGGCTGAAAATGTCTCTTAATGTTTAGAAATCCATTTTCATCAGACCAGGGCAGCCAACTATGTTTGGAAAGAATGTAGCCTATTTGTATTTTGAAGTTTCTGATTTCTTCTTAGAAACCCAAACACCCTACGACTGGAATCATTGCCATCACAATGGCATTTCACATATGCAGTGAAGTTCACCTCGCTGGTTTTATGTACAACTTTTACAGACCAGACAGTCCTTTACACTACTATGGGAATGCCACCATGTCTTTGATGAAGAAGGTATTTTCCCTTTCTACTGCTTTAAAAAAAAAAAAAAACCTTACTTTAAAAAATGTATGGCGTTCATGTTCGTAGGTGCATGCATGTGTGGGTGTCTCTGGAGGTCAGAGGTCAATGTCAAGTGTCACTGCTCAGTTTCTTTTAGTCTCATACTGGTACAGAATTTATTAAGCAGTGTAGGCTGTCTGGCAAGGCAATCAGAGACCAGTCTGTTGCCACCTATCCAGTGCTGGAATCATAAGTGTGATCAAAGTCCCCACACCTAGCATTTTACACCTATATTGGAAACAGAACTCAGGTCCTTGCAAATACTTTACCAACTGAGTTTTGTCTCCAGTTGCCTGTGTTTCCTTTTCGAGACTCTTGAGCTCCCAAAGGCTGACAGTAGGATTCCAGTCTAGGGGTCATTTTCCTGTAGCAGCAGTTTGTAAATTGTCAGTCTCAGTTTCTCTGGACAGCCTCATGGCATCTGCTGTTTCATCAAACCTCAATAGGGACTGAGTCTTATTTTAGATTTCTTTTAAAAAAACAAAGCAATATTTAAATATAATCAACTGGTGTGTCTGAGACACATGAACTCACTATGGTCCTAGTAATTATGCTCACACATTAGTTAAATAGACAAAGGTGCTCTGGAAACATGTAACCCTATAAAAGACTTCACATAGACCATGTGGCAGACCTCTTTACCAGGCCATGATCCTCTTGATCAGACATTGATACTGGTGGACTTGATCCTGAGGGTCAAGTTTTGAATGAGAAGGAATTTCCCGCCTTTTGAAACTCTTAGATTAATTGTACATCCTAAGTGACACAAAAATGTTACATTTAAAAAACATGAAATATGACCAATTTGCTATTAATGTATATCAGGCAATGGCTCATGAAATCAGTCCTGTTGAATAATCCCAGAATATCTCAGAGCTGGGGAAGTGATATTCATGTTGAACTTTATTGCTGTCTTTTGTTCCTCTAGCATGAGACCAACTTTTTAAGCTTAGAATAAATTGAGCTTTTTTCCTCATTCCTTGTTTCCTACTTACAGAATATTGAAACAAGAGCAGAATACAGAAACAGCTTCTGGGGATTTCAATAGGACAGATTTTTTTCTGTTGATCGGACTTATGGTGGTATACCATACTAGGCAAGTAGTCAGCCACCAAGCTACACACCCAGCAGCAGAATTTACTACTATATTTGCAGGATTAAGAACTGAACTCAGGTACTCATGATGGCTAAGCAAATAGTCAACCACTGAGCTAATATCTTAGATCTTTTGAAAACTATCTTGTAGGATCTTCCCTTGTAATCCAGGCTGGTCTCAGCTTACTGTCCTCTTGAGTCACTTTGTCAAACAGCCAGAATGATAACCATTGGAAAACCATGTCAGGTTCAGAATTGTTTTAAAAGTGGAGGCATGAGGATCAGGAGTTTACGGTTATCCTCCACTACCTAGAAGTGTGAGCAGACCTGGGCTAAAAGAAATCCTGTTAGAAATTCACCAACACTACAAACATTAGATTTTATGGTATCGTATCTCCAGGCCAACTTTTAAAAATGGGTTCCAGCTGCTACCCTTACATTGCACATTCTGACTTAAGTTTTTGGTTTCTGTACAACTCAGGTGGAATGTGAAATTTGGGGTCACTCTCAAGCAAAAAAAAAAAAAAAAAAAAAAAAAGAGCAAGCAGGGAACAAAGGTCCATGTAGCTTGTTACTAACATCTGGGCTTATTTACCATGCAGAGTATTAGAGTATCTCACTTTGATAATGTCCGGAGAGCAGGAGATGACCAGCCTATTTCATTTTCTTTTTCAGAATGCATATCACAATCTGACTGCAGAACAGCTCTTTTTAGAGGACATTATAAAGAAAAAAATGGTGATCAACTTGACTCAAAATTGACCGCACAGATCTGAAAGATGACGCTAAATAGTATTAGTTTTATTTTTGTACTGCAAATTTTAGTTTATTTTTAAATATATTGGATGAACTTATCAAATTATGTATATTGTCTATTGCTGCCTGGTGATTTGTAACCAACCACCAGCTAAATTTCTGTGAATGTATTTATGAAAAACAAGATTTTTAGTTATCAGGGAAATGTGTAAAGTTCTGATTATGTTGTTTTTAAACATATCTTTTTAGTGTTCTGAGGTATTTTAAAATACCTTTTCACAGTTCTTTCATCTTAAAGAGTTCTAGGCAATTTAGTTGACTTCACTTGTTTTAACAGTCACATATCATTTCGAGATGCTTATTAAGATCGGTTTATCCTGGGCATGTGACTGGGAGCCAGGTGCAGAACACTAGAATTGCCTGGCTGTGGAAGTCCACGGTGTCCATAGTAGTTTAAATTCCCTCTACAATTAATTAAACCAGTAATAATTTGATAATTTGATGTTAGTAAAGATAGCCTTGTCCATGCTTGAAAATCACTCTCTCACCTAACGAGCATCCTGAGACTTTGATTTGGGGGTGGGGGAGCAGGTTCTTATCATGTAGCCCAGGCTGACCTCCAACTTGGTTCTCTTGCCTCAGCTTCCCAAGTTCTGAGATTATAGCTATGTGCTGTTGCACCCTCCAGCATCATTTTTTAAAATTAAAAAGGTTTTTAGGCAGGGTCTATGTAGCTCTGGATGGCCTAGAAACCACAATGTAGTAGTCCAGGTTGGACTTGAACTCAGAGGTGAGTCTACCTGTGGGATGAAGGGTGTGTGTCAGTGTAACTGTTCAAAAAAAAAAAAATGTTTATATGAAGAGTAAAACAATGCACATAAAACCTTAAGATTTGAGCCGAGTTTTGTTTATTTGTATGGGGAAAAATGTCATATTTCATATTGTGGGCCCCAGGTTCTGGAGGGTGTCCCACGATGATCTCCCGGCTGAGGACAGAGTGAGAGCAGGGAGGGTCCTCTACCCACGTCTCCGCTGTCTGTTGGTCTTCAGCCCAGCCTGGTGTGAGAGGTCTGGGCCAAAAGGGTGCGAGTGCAAGCAGGGAGGAGAGATTGCCTGCCTCCGCTGCTGCCTCTGCTCGAGTCTCCGCTCGGTCACTCCCAGGTGCTGCACCTGTCTCTCCACGCTGAGCCGCCCGGCTGGGCCGATAGAAGCCGGCTAGCAGGCAAGGAAGCAGCTTGGTGCCCCAGGAAGGTTCCGGGAGAGCGGATCTCTCCCCAAGTGTTACAGCTCTTGAGACAGAAACTCTCGGACACCAAGATGATTCTCGAACACACTCCTTTACTTCTCCCGAATAGAGCCTTTATATACAGTTTCAGGGTGGGTTAGGGTCTGACAGCAGATAATGCCTATTGGCTTGGTCGGAGAGCTTAGAGATACCTCATCTACATGTGGGAGGGCCTGAGGCACTGTTCCTCGTGACTGATAGTCATAGACCTCCCTTTGGGAGAGGCTGTGGAGGGCCGAAGCTGAATGAAAAGAACCAGGGCCTGGGGGCGGCGCCGAACACCCTGCCATCCTGGTAAAGGTCCGGGGTTCAAGGCTTGCTCAACCAGGCACCCAGCTGCTTCCCACAGCCCACCGCCCCACATCATATGACTAAATTTCACCTTCAGTGAAACATTCAGTAGGTCATTTCAGGTACATGAGAGAAAAGTCTGATGAAACAGTATACACAACCAAAGGGAGGGGAAGAGTGAACAGGAAGTGTTATTGGAAATGCTGGTGTTTACTGGCAATCAATTTGCCTCCTCCTTAAAGAGTATATGTAAAGAGTGAAATGTCAGAAAAATAAATGAAATACTGAAAAACAGCTTGTAAATAGGGATCTGATAGTGAGGGGTAGCTCATGCTGGCATTGTCCAGCTACCTAACTCTGAGGGGATGCTGATACTAGGTGACTCTACATGCTGATGGGTGTTTCCCCTTTAGCACACAAGCGCACACAGCTGGGCTGCCCAGATTCACTTCCATAATAAGACAGGTTTGAGGATCGTGGAGGGGGCCAAGAGAGGAAAACCCAGTGGGAGTATTTTGAAATGATGCTATACCCACTCAAATACTGGTCATAAAATGTGACTGTTGTCAGCATTGAGAAACTTGGCATTTTCTGGAATATGATGACAAGGTTGTTTTATTTAATCCAAATAATCTGAGCAGGAAACACATATATAATTTATTAAAAAACACATTAGAATCTCACTATTTTCAACAGCCTAAATTCTAGCAACATATACAAATATCAAGTGACTACAGTACATGCCGAGGTAAGAAAAATACATTCTGGGAGAATATCACTGACACTTGAGCCATTTCCACTTCTTCTGTATTTATTTCAACACATGTTATTTTCACCATTCCCAGTGCCAAAAATGGAAAATAAGAGAAACTACACACAAATTGGTCTAATTGAGATTGGTGCCACAGTTAACCTAAATACCCTATAACCACCCAACTCCCTAGATTTTTGCAGTTCGAGGACTTTCAAGTTCAACCCAAAAGGCAGAATTAACAACTCCTTTTTAAACAGAGCCCTGTCAGTGCTCCATGGAGGATTTGGAACCTCCCAGTGCACCCCCCACCCCCCTAATCTCTGGGTTCTTTCTAGTGGTCTTGTCTCTCTTTTCCCCTCTGCTGCTCTCCAGGTGACAATGTGGAGCCAAGGCATGGAAGCTCTGACTCAACTCCTTGCTTTCAAGGAATTTCAATAGCTTTCTGGCTACAACTTCTTTTAATGCTCCATCCCTGGGGCAGAGAGAGGAGATGCACACACACAGAACACATGAAAACCGTCATGACTGTATAAATTCTCTGTGTGAACAGCAAATCAAGCCATTGTTCAATGGAAAGTGCAAACAGTGAAATATGAATTAAATAACTGGACTAGTCCTGTTACTCTCAACAGGGACTACTGTGATCTACAGACAGCATTTCATAAAATGCAAACCAGAATTCACACTATCTGTGCTGGTTCCAAGAATCAAGTGACAGCCAAGTTATTGTCATTTTCTGAAACCTCCAAAGGCTGCACTTGCCACAACTGCTGTCTCTTATGTTTCTATAATCAACTGTATTATGAGGAAAAGAGAAACCCAATAAGCCACAGTGACTTAAGTATTGAATATCTCAAGAAAAGAATTAAAGCAAAACAAAATAACCAAGGGGTTTGGTCAAACAATGGTTACTTTCACATTTTACTTGATTGTCTTCCAAAGATTTACCAGACATGTGAGTGACTAAGAACTTAAGATAATCTATAATACAAAAACTAAAAGGAAAAGTATAAAACCAGAAAAAAAAATCATTTGAATCAGGCTCAGCTCTTTATCTGCAAAAGAAAAACATAACAATGACTAGGTGACTTATGAAAACCATTGGTAGAGTTCAAGAACAGCGGCCATAGGAACCAAGTCTCGCAGTGTGCATCATATTCAACCAACATGGCCTCGCTTTGTTCTTAAAACAGTTCTGGGACACACAGTATACAAAATAGCAGGCTTCTTTGGGAAAACAACTTCATCTTCAAAACGTCTCTTAAAGCTTCCAACAGGTATGTAACTCAAAGAAAAATCTACGCTCTGCCCACTTAGCATGAATAAAAATGAAACAGCAAATGGTTTGCTTTGTTCCACCTGAAAGGGGACAACTGCATCATGTGCTCTACACATTCTTAAATGTTTTTGTACAAGTTCAACATCTCTGTTGTTGCTTCATTCCTTTGAAACAAAATGTGCACTGATTTTTCAACAAGGAGTGAGATTGTGTCTCAAACTCTGCAAGACAAAAGGCAGATTACAATAAAGGCAACAAAAGTCATCTGAGGAGGTGGCAGGGAGCCTGCACAGTTCTGAGCATAAAAGTCATCTGAGGAGGCGGCAGGGAGCCTGCACAGTTCTGAGCATCGTTTTAAAAACACTGATGTACTTGTGGAAGGAAGCAAAGCAACACTATTCACCACTATCCTAATCTGGTGAAGTCTGACAATTCCATAACCTGGATGGTACAAGCTGAGAAACCGTCTAGGACCTGACAGCCGAGTGTACTCTAAATCTACAAAGAGGTTTGTGGCGAGGGATAGTTTAAGTTTTCATCTGATGTGCTGCTTCAGTTGCATTCCCAGCTTACAGGCTAATTCACTACAATGTCTAATTTACCCTACCTGACGTGAGTGCAGAGCAGGTCGTGCTCAGGCACTGACAAGTACATTGCTGGGAAGGATTACACACAATTCCGATGCTATAGCATCTCTGTCAACCGGGTCTGACACAAAGGACCACTTAAGCCGCTTCCCAGACAGAAGAAGGTAGAATCATGCAGACCTGGAGAAAGCATGTTGCCTTTTTTCTTTTTGTAGTAGAGAGGATTGAACTGATGGCCTCACATGCTGTACTGGAGCACTAAACCGTTGAGACAGAGCCCCACCCCTTATTTTACAAGTGGCCTAGGCTAATCCTGAACTCACGCTGTAGACTATACAGCACTGACCTTGGGGTCCTCTTGTATCTGCCTCCCAGCTACTTGGGATTGCAGGCTTGAACCATCAGACCTGGCTCATGCTGGTTTTCTTTTTCTTTATAGTTTACTAAAGAGAATTGAAATTAAAAAAAATATTTGAGTAAAATTGTAAAATACCTTGGGATGCACAGAAAATTTGCAAATTTTGGGGCTTGTCTGCAAATAAAGCAAAGAAGGTTAAATTTTACTCTCCCCTTAATTTCGTCCCTAAAGTAATTTACATATTAGTGATGCAGAAGATTCCCTTTATAGCTTCTCTAAATTGTAAGTTGCTTCTCTCTCATTTCCATGTGGAAAAGTATACTTAAAGACAGGAAGGACTGGCTTCCTGTGACTGCTTCCTGAAAAGGAGGCCACCAGCATTTATGAACACAGGTTGGAGAGAGACCACAAAGGATCCTGGGTGGGATGAGCAGAGGTCAGACCACGTCCTGTACCAGGAGGTGTTAATACTGTTAAGAGTGTCAGCAAACAAGAAGTCAGTCACCCAGCTCACTGCAAGGCAGGACGTTCTAACTGTGTACCTTCCTAGGGAGATACAGAGAAGTGTACATGGCCACACACAGCTAGAACAATGCTTATCCATCACTAATGGTTGTGAGGGAAAAGAAAGAATGCAGACAGTAATACAGGATTAAAGGAGAAGGAAAGCATGAGAGTACCCACCTTCACAAAGAGAATTTCAAGCCATTCGATATTTCAAGAACAGTACCATGCATCATTGCCAGCAAGGCTTATAGAACCATCTCAAGTTCATTAATGTACCTGCAGCATTGGTAATAAATACTCAGTGATTTTCAGTTTCTTTGAAGTGCATTATAGGAAGCTTTTTCTGTATTAAAAATAGTGTTTTACAGTAGTAACAAACAGGATGTTTGAAATGTAACAGGCAAGCAGTAACTGTGCCACACAGTAACACCTTTAAAGCAAGATGGCAAGGCAAGTAGTTTCCTGTACCTCGGTCACCACATTCCCCTAACCGATTCAGTGACAGATACGTAATACATTCTACTATTACTACCACTAAGAATCAAAAGGCCATGTGCTTTAAATGGATGCTTTGTAAAAAGCAGCACCACCGTCAAAGGATTTCTTAAAAGCATCAAATTTCTCATCCCTTCCTGCTCCTGATACTTCCTGTGTGCTCTGTGGCACCTGGTACACCAGTTCCTCTGGGTTAGCTGCTGGCTTCCCACCTTTTGGGGTGTCGTACTGAGCCTGGCCCGAGGAACAGCTATCAGTCCTGGAGAGAAGAGTGTTGTAAGTTCCCACTAAAGCGGGAGGTTGGTTCCCTGCAGTTCTGAAAGTGGATGTGGAGGGCAGACCAATTGAGGCTGTGGGGTGCCCTGACATGTCCATGACGATTGGGGTTGCATACTCAGGCCCCGTTATGGGCAGCGGTTCAGCATAGGCATGGTACACTTCCTGCACTGAAGAGTTGTAAGGATCTAGATCTGCGTAGCCTGCTTCTTTTCCTTCTTCCGGTTTAAAGGTAGACCTCTGATGGAGTGTGCCAACAATTCCTCCCACAAGGGGCTGTGCATATTCTGTGGATACCACAAGACACAATGGGACACTTGTGAAAACAGAGATTACATACTTTTAGGTGACAGCTACAGGTTGCACCAACACCAAACATTTCATCATGGCACTGATGGTTTTATCAATGTAAGGCTACAGGATTCCCACCCACAGGGACCAGCTGAGAAATATGTTATCTAGGCTCTCACAGTAGTAACCAGAGATGCCGAATATTTATGTATGTTCTGTAGATTTACAAGCAGTACCTGAATGGAAGGATTTTGGACTAAGTATTAGTCTTGCGAAACATCACCTCATTCCTGGCTGGAACTATCAGGAAGACAGGTGAGACTGCATCCACTAGGTCGGCAGGGTGCCATGGTCGGGCTCTTTCAGCCTGTCCTCATCTTTATTGTCTTGTGCATTGGTTTCATGTACATGTGGGGGTCAGAGGTTCACACTGGGCATTATTTCTCAAGAACTGTTCACCTTGTTTCTGAGACAGTGTGTCTTACTGGGTCCTGGAAACCTATTTATTGGGCAGGCAAGCCAATCCCCAGGCTGACAGATAAATGCCCAGTGTCTGTAGAAAAGGAATGCTACAGTTTTATGAGAGGTATGTCTACGCAGAAATGATCAGTTCTTTCAAGGTCAGCTTTTAAAAAAGTTAACCTTCAGAACATAGTTTATATATTAAAAAAATTGTATGTGTATGAATGTTTGCCTACATACATGTCTGTGTATCATGTGTGTGTGGGCTTGGTGCCTGCAGAGGTCAGAAGAGGGCATCTGATCACTCAGAACTAGAGTTACAGCTGCAATATGGGTGTTGGGAATGGAACTTAGGTCCTTTGCAAGAGCTGTAAGTGCTCTTAAGTGCTGGGCCATTTCTCTAGTCCCAGAACATAGATTATCCTTAACATAGGAAAGATCAAATCTACTGTAACTCCTGAAGTCCTCAGACAAGCACCAGTGTTTCTCCTCCAGCCTGGCACTCAGGGCTATGCAATCTTACCTGCAGAATCAGCTTGCAGCACTGTGGTGACTTCCCTCGGACTCAGGTGACTAACTTCACTATTGCTGTAGCGCACCGGCGTCTCCTCATGCTCCACCGACTTGGCAGGGAGAAGCTGCTTCACTCCTTTCCACCAACCTTCATTGCGATTGTAAGCCAGGGAGCGTGCATTACTTACAGACAGAGACCAAAGCTACAGAAATCAGCCTCCGTGACTATGCTCTGATAGAACGTTCAGTGCAAAGCACCACATGGTACAAATCTCTACCTAATATGCATGCAGAAACAAGTCACTGCAAATACATGTCAGTGTCACCAGAGAGTTTTTAAAATGGTTTCCTCAAAACTGCCAACATATTTTAAGCCCTCCTAGGCTGTACTCCACTATACTCTGGTCACGGCACCATCCTCTTCTCTAGATGGCAGATTAGGAAGGGGACTTTCAGCAATTCAAATGACCAAGGACCTCATAGGTTCTGAAAGTGCTAGACTTCCAACTTCTGATCACCATGGTAGTCATATACACGTACAGTTCTAGGACCCTGGTCCTTCCTACGTGGTGCTTACACAGACCACATGGCAGGCTGGTCTCCTCATAACAAATAATTACAGAAAAAAAGCAACTTTCCAGAGGAAAAGATAACAACATGTGTTTACATTTTTCCTTTAATTACTTATGAACCAGATGGTGGAGCATGTTAATTTCTTTTTGTAACATGATTTATTTATTTGTATTTTATGTGCAATGGTGTTTTGTATGCATGTCTGTGTAAAAGTGTCAGATACCCTGGAACTGAAGTTACAGAGAGTTGTGAACTGCCATGTGGGTGCTGGGACTTGAACCCAGGTCCTCTGAAAGAGCAGCCAGTACTCTTAACTGCTGATCCATCTCCCCAGCACCAGGACAACATGTTAAATTTCACCTGAGGAGTCCCTAAGGACCTGAGAGCATATTGCATCCATCATTATACCCAGGAGAGGGGAGGTTTCTTTCTGACTGAAAAGAGAAGCAAAATCTACAAGTTACCTGCCCGGTCCCAGTGCGGTAAATCATAGGTGCCTTCAGTTTTTTTCTTTCTGAAAATAAAAGTTAGAAAACAGTGAATCCTGCAGTGAAAATCTCCCAAAGGGCAGCATAAACACCAGTGACTAAGTAGTCAGGAGCATGCGGTACTTTAGAACAGAACAGCCCTGAGCTTCTCATCCTCATCATTACATCGATGTCCTCACTTCACCGCCCCAGCAAGCAACAATGTCACAACTAGCAGTGACAAGTGGTGGGGGAGGAGAATGCTCCTCCAGTCCTGAAGGACCTACATCCATCTGTGAGGGAGAGGAGGCACAGTGCAATGAACAAGAATCCTCCCCCTACTCCCTCCACCTCAGAGCTCTGATTGGTCCTCCTAGGAGAAACTACTCTCTTAAGAATCACTATCTACCCAGGTTCTTTTACTAAAGGAACCCAGCAGTGAAAGGACACTTCCTGGGACACGTGCCAGTCTCACTTGGGCTGGTGAGAAGGTTCCAAGGGTAAAGGGGCTTGCCATTAAGCCTGAGGATCCGAGTTTGATCCCGAGAACTCACAGGGTGGAAGGAGAGAATCAGACTCCCACAAGCTGTCCTCTAATTTGCACACTCGAAACATGGTATTTGTGTACCTATATGCACAGCATATAAATGTAGAGATCAAGACATAAAAATCCCAGCACCCAGAGGGGAGCTGTTCATGAAGTTCCATCCCTATCCGAGGAGCAGCTGATAATTAGTAGGTAGCGGAAGGGACAGAATTAATTAGTTTTCTTCAAGGGTGTGGCTCCTGGCAGGTAGACCAAACTAGGGGATGGCCACACATCTAAGGGTATATATACACTGAGTAAGTTGGATACGAGAAGATACAACGTTGGATGGATATGAAATTGCGGGGGAGGGGTGTGAATCCTGGAGGAGTTTGGGTCGAGTACGATCAAGGTGTAATTATTGCAATCCTTAATTTAAAAAAAAAAAATATATATATATATATGTATATGTATATGTATATGTATATGTATATGTATATGTATATATATGTATATATGTATATATAAAAAATAGGGCTGGAGAGATGGCTCAGCAGTTAAGAGTACTAGCTGTTCTTCCAGATGTTCTGAGTTCAATTCCCAGTAGCTACATGGTGGTTCACAACCATCTACAAAGGGATCTGATGCCCTCTTCTGGCATGCAGGTGTACATGTAGCAGAGCACTCATAAAAGTCAATAAACAAGAAGAAAAAATATACGTTATAAAAATCAATAAACAGGAATTACTATTTACACATAACCTTTTACATAGAAAACTTAAACAAAAACCACTGATAGAATCAGGCAAATCTAACCTAACTAAAGGTAGTGTTTACAGGCTACCAAGAAAGATTCTGCCTTATAAATGGGGATACACATAGCTTATGGTCCATTTATACTATCACAAGTGTGTCTTTCACAAAGCACTGAGGCTGTCTGCCTGCTAGGATGTACAGGTCCTCTAGTTGCTAGAGTCTTGCACATGGATCAACAGTTGGCATAAAGGGGCAGCCACGTATTTAGATATGATATTTATTGAACAGTGGACAAATCAGTCATCTTTCTCCATCAAACCTGTCCCTTCTGATGTTCTCTCAACTCACGGCATTGCTACTAGTCAGACTACAAGAGGCAGAAGCCTCACATCACTCCAGGATGCTGCTGCTGCTTCCTTCACACAGTCATGCATCCTTCTGACACTGTTGTAGAACACATCCCTTCTGTAGACTCAGGCTGTTGTATTTCTGTTTGAGTGAACTGTTTCCAAATTTATCCGGATGCCTCTTCCCCCCCTCTCTTAGTCAACAGACCCATACTTCACAAATCCTGTCCCTTTCCACAGTCACTTGATAATATAATCAGTCTGCTTAGCACCCAATAATTTTCTAATCTATGGAATAAAACCTACATTTCTTTTTCCCAGAAAGCCCTTTCTGATCTAAGCTCAGACAGCACCTCCATAGTTAGATTGGTATGCCCCAGTATCTGGAGCTGAAGGAGAAACCTGATTTTATTCTAGTGACTGTGCTAACAGGTGACATGTGCCATTCTTCCATTATCTTATATGTTTAGGTTCTGCTTCCTATGTCCGTACCCCTCCCGAATCAATCATGTAAGCAGCCTGGGTACTGACCTGTTTCTCCAATGCCACGCACATACTAAAATGAGGATGAGTGTGGTGAGGGCCATGACCAGCACAGGAACCAGAACAGCAGCCAGTGCGAACATCTGAAGCCACGAACAGAACGACCGCATTAACAGCGAAGCAGACATCATGACCGAGAAGTCAAAACAGGTTAGTATCGCTGAACACTTTATATCTCAAAGAATATCTTACACATCAATTATGAAACAAAGCTGGCCACAGCTGGGAGACCTAAGTGTTTACAGACGAGCGGACAGTTCACTCAGCATGCCGCTCGCTCACTCAATCTCTGCCTCTGTGCATGTTTAACAGCAGTAATAGGTTTGGTTTGGTTTTGTTCAATTTTGGTTTTTCGAGACAGGGTGGTTTCTTTGTGTAGCTCAGTTTGTAGCCCCGACTAGTCTTGAACTCACAGAGATCCGCCCACCTGTCTCTAGTGCTGGGATTAAAGGCATGTGCCAATACTGCCTGGCACAAGCACTATGTTTTAAATTTCCAGAAGTCACCGAAAGTCAAAAGATGAATGGTAAACTAGAAAGAATCTTATGTATATGTAGTAAAGTATATGTTGTAAGACATTCCAGGCCAAAAAATATACAATAAGTCCACTGTTACTTACAAACCCATCAAGAAAATACAAGTAAACCTCAGTAAACCTCAAAGAACTGTCAGTTAAAACAAAAACAAGATGCTACATTTACTTATAACACTGACAGTCATTTGAAAGGAGAATCGAAGAGTACAGGAAGAAACAGGTTTGTTGGTGGAATATAAATAAATATAAAGATATATTTCTGATGGGTATTTTGAGGCAGTATGTATAAGAATCTATTAAAGGCTACAAGTCCACATCAAGAATTTATTTGGGGAAGACATCAAGATATTCAAAGATACACCTTTAAAGATACTCACTCCTCTCTCTGCAGAAGAGTGCAAACCGGAAGGCTGCTGAGGATCAGTGAGGAGGGGAAGTGAGCTGTGCTGTGCTCCCTACAGATGAGAGAAGCTACCACCTGAGAAGGATGTCACCACAACATGACAAAATAGTTACAGATATGGCCAGGTCACAGTGCAGCCAAGCCCAGAAAGCCATCTGTGCATAAACGTAACACATTCGATGCTTGAGTTCTGTTCGTCTATCCTTATCTCATCCCACTGAAAATGGTCTCCTCCTAGTTACTTGGAATAGTAATTCCTTCCTTTATCCCACAATCCTCTTCTGCCAGAGAGCAGAACAAGAGCAGCAAATGCTGACAGTCATTGAGGGCTCATAGCCAGGCACAGTGCTGTCTAACCCATAGTATCTCCTTTACTACAACTGTATCCAAGCGAG
Source organism: Mastomys natalensis (assembly GCA_021653895.1). Taxonomy (NCBI): domain Eukaryota; kingdom Metazoa; phylum Chordata; class Mammalia; order Rodentia; family Muridae; genus Mastomys; species Mastomys natalensis. The sequence continues at coordinate 3,458,101 of JAJTUV010000315.1, read as the reverse complement.
GAAGCAGTATATATGACAGAAGAGAGCCACAGGGAGAAGGAAGACAATAACGTCAGGTAGATTATCAGGTAACTGCACAGGTTCCAGGCTACAGAGGAAGGGATTCACTGTGGGAAGTATACAAGAGTTCCTTTACCAATGCCTGGGACAGAGGAAAGAAAAGTTTGCAGGCTCCCCAAAGAGATTCTCCTCTTTATGGTCTCCACTTTGAAAGTCGTAAGGTCAAGTGTCTGAGAATGTGGGGAGTGTTTACAATAGTCTCAGTAGAGAACACAAGTGCTCACTGGGGCATCTGTCAGAGTGCCTTCACACATCTGACCATGACAGGATTTTCTCCATGCAATTAAATAGAGGAGGAGGAGGAAGAAGAGGAGGGGAAGAAGAAGAGGAGGAGGGGGAGAAATAAAATCATGACTGAGGCCCAAAAGCACTCAGAATCAGAACAAATATACATTTCTTTCTTTCTTTCTTTCTTTCTTTCTTTCTTTCTTTCTTTCTTTCTTTCTTTCTTTCTTTCTTTCTTTCTTTCACAGTGGGAGGAAACAGTACATGTTTACATGGCTAGTTTGATTAAGTCTCAGACATTTGGGATTTAAGACAACTGCTTAGATTCAGGAGCTAGTAACAGAGCTGCCTGTTAAACATGAGGTCTTGAATTCAGTCTCCAGAACCCATGTTACACACACGCACACACACACAAAGTCAAGAGTGTTGGCATGTTCTTGTTATCCCAGTATGGTGGAGACAGAGACAGGCAGATCTACAGGCTCAATGCTCAGCTAACATAGCTTGGTTGGCAAGTTCCAGGCTAGAAAGAGATCCTATCTTACAGAAAAGCTAGACATTGCCTGAGGAACACATCTGAGGCTGTCCGTCTGTCTCCATGTGTAAACACAAACAATTCAGCTTAGACTTTGAAAAAACAAACAAACAAACAAACCAACCTTGTAGGTCTCCTACCCTAAAGCTGGGGTGTATTTGCTTTGAGTACTCGTTTCTCTCTAGCCTCTCCTATACCACGAGGAAGATAAGAACAGGAAAGAAGCTCATGTATGAAAAGCTGGAGAAAACTATCTGAATTTATACAAACTTTTGGAAAGTTTAAGTAATTAAAATTATAGAGGATGGGGAGCTACTGTGGATGAAGCGCCCTCTAGTGGCAGGAGAGTAGTGACTGGGGATGGAAAGATCAAGAGGAAAGACGCCAGATCACATGAAGACCGGAAGCTTTTCCCACGGGATTTCATGTACAAGTAGAGAATCTGTGAGCAAAGCCTGTGAGATACAAACAGGAGTGTGTGTGCAGTTAAAAGTCCTATAAAAGGACCATGTGCCCAAGAGCTTTGAAGCTCTCCTTCAGCTCAATAATCCCACTCCCACTCCTAAAGTGTTTTTTTTCCAAAAACGACTTTATTTCTAACCATGTGTGCCTGGAATAACCCTTCTGTGCAGGGACGTAAGAGCCTAGCGTCACTCCAGGATCCTCTTAACCTCGCACCGAAGCAGCTGCCAGTAAAGCATGCTTTTCTTCGTCCTTCTTCCTCTCTTTTAGGGTATCCTATGTGCGCCTGCCTCCCCCTCCCAGGGGGATGGTTCTTACTTTTTGAGGCCCTTCTCTCCCACACAGCAGCTCAGCCTGCTTGCTAACGTTCCTCTTCTCCTGTTCTCCACCCTGACTGCAGCTGTGACAGTCTACCTCTTGCCTGCCCTGCTGTCTCCTCATCCTGTAATAAACCATATTAGAGAGCGTCTCTCTTTCATTGAGATGGGGACTAGGGTTTCCCTAGTAACACTTTCTTTTCCATACTTTGTTGAAAATGAGCATTTTTTTTTCATGTTAGCACTGATTATTAATTCTCCTGTGACACTGACATTTTATTTTCTGAATTTAACTGAAAGTTTTCTTTTCCACAAGCAAAACAAACAATGATTTATACAATTTAATGCTGTACTCATCACTGTAATGCAACGTAGAAGTCACTCTAATGTCTGAATGAATAATCAGAAAAGAAAATTACAAATGTATAGGAAACAGAGGGTATTTAAAAGCAAGAATGTTAACTGAAGTATATTTTAACAAGTGTTTTCCCCTCTCCTCTACCAGGTCTCCCCTTTAGTAAACCAATACGTAATGTGGGTAGAAAAGCCTGTTTGCTGCTATGGCTGAATCATCACTAGAAGTGAAGTGCTTCTGAGCTCGTGTGCTGAGTTGACGGGGACCATGAGGGAGGCCGAGAGGACAGCCTGGCACAGCAGCTAAGCATCAGGCTTTCCTGTATTAGAGCACACTGAGGTTCCGGCAGGCTTTTCCCTAAGGACACAAGCTTTACATGTTTATTTATTTTGGATGAACTGGAAAAATGCAGATGAAGTAAGTGATCTGGAAACTCTTAATGGAGAACAAGAACCCCACCAGGTAAGCGTGTTCGTGGCTGACCTGCCTACCTTTGGTTACACTGGGAGTTACAGTCGTATTTTTTACATCAGGAGTGGTGGTTGTCTGTGCCGGCTGCAGAGGAAGTTCATTCCTACTTCGCGGTTGGAGTGCTTGAGTAAATTTAGGGGCACGACCTTGAAAAAAGTTTGAAGAAATCTTTATTTATTTTTTAATCATTAATAACTTGATTAAGGAAAGTCCAATATTATGTTTTAAATATAGCTATAGGACATGTCATAAATCCAGGGCACATCAAACTCTCATATTAAAAGTAGGCATACCTTTACCTAGCTTGGGATGAGCTGTAGTGTTTTTGAGGTTATTGCTGTTCCGAGGAGGAGGTGGAGTAAGCTTTGGAAGGCGACCTTAAAAAATGGTTTAGAAATGCTTATACATTTTGCTTTAAAAAAAATCATAGTTTAAAAAGAGCAATGTTAAATGTTCAACATTTCTTAAATTGCTTAATTCTGCAGAACAATGTTAAACCTCAGAATCCAGATGGATAATTATACTTTGCATTGAATGCAGAAAAACTAAGATTGTTCAGGCTTTATAAGATTTTCCAGCTTTTAAATAATTAAATAATTAGTAGATAATCTTAGAAGATTACTGGGGAGCAGACTGCTGTTCAGTTCTATAGCTATAACTTAATCTATGACATATTCAGTTAATTTTAATGAGTATGTATGGAGAGCCAGCTATGTCAGGCACAATGATAGCTTTGTAGAATACGTAAATGACATTAAAATATTATAAAATATTGAGTGACTTTATTCCAGTTTTAATTAATTCAAAATAAAAGTTACTTAAGCTGAGGTTGCTGTTCTAATCCTCAATGCATGTGTTTCAATGCACAGAACTAATTTTAAGTCTCCAAGACCAGAGCTGGAGAGAAATCATAAAACACTCTCACAACAATGCTGCCGCTTTCTCATTTGTATTTTGAAACCATTCTGATGACAACTTTTTAACAGGAAAACAAATAAGCAATTCCTACTAGAGACAGGACTTTGAAAGGTGTCCAATAAAAGCAATGGTATCTACCTGAAGTGACAGAGATGCCCATTACCTGACCTGATCCTTACATATACACGTACTGAAATGTCACAGTATCCCATATGTGTGACTACCGTGTGCCGGTTAAACAGGAAATTTAAAAGGGAAGCGGTGAGGCCCACTGTTAGCCACACTGGCTCTTTACCTTTGAGAGTAAACTGACATCCGAGCAGTTCCACTTTCATGGCAATTTTCTGTTGCCACTGGACAGGGTTCACTCTAATGAAACGTGCAATAATTGGTGGCAAAAAGTTATTACGAACATCCTTGTGATAATCTTTGTTTCCTTGAAATATCTTTAAAAAATAACAAAAATTGGTATTTTACATCAAAAAGAGACCAGAACTGGACTGCTCCACATGAGCGTGTTCAACAACATCGATAACGTATGACGCTAGAACAGACTTCTCAGAAAATGACGCACTCACCATTTGGAAAAGCAGTTATTAGGAAGCTGCACGTTTTACATGGACCTTATCTGAGGGAAACACTAACTACAAAAATGTCATTAGGATGGCTTACGAACTGAACAGGAGCGCTAACCTGGCAAAATGGGAGAAGTTTCAACTGCAGGGACAGTTTACTATATCAATAAACTATCAACCTTAGTCCCTCTGGAACTAACGATTATCTAAACTTTTATATTTAAAGTGAAAAAGAGCCATTACACAAAGGCCTGATCAAGATGCTTAGCTCAAGTGCACTTTAGAATTCTCTCAGTGGGCTGGCCGGGAATGGGCCTACACCTCCACCTGCTGGGCCAACCGTGTTATGGCACTCCTCACACCACAATCCCAGTTTTCATCACTTGTTGCTTATGTGAAATAGCTAATCAATAACCCTGAAATACTCTTCTGTCTTTGATTTAATGTCTGTCTAAACAGCTACAAATGCATTATAAAAACAATCTTTAAGTAAAAAATGATTAAAAGTGATTATCTCATTACCTCAACCCTTTCATGCAAATGTGTTCTCTCCTCTGTCAGTCCTTATTAATACAGTATTTTCACGTACTTGCCATGAGTGGTCTTCAAGGCAGGGAACAGAAAGAGTGGCACAGAGGGACAGTGTCTGGCCAGCAGCAGGAGCTGAGTTGACTGTGACTTCTGACTTAATCGCAGGGCTGCACTGAGTTAAGCAGGGCTTTGCTTTCCCCTTGTGCCTAATTAGCCACATCCACTCTATTAGCTAAAGTGAGAACATGTACATACTGGACTTCTTAAGTCATCCCCAAGTATGAGAGCTATTTCTTCCTGGCCCACCCGAATATAACCAGATTATACATGCTGAAAGATACATTAAGATCTTTTATTTTCTATAATGTTCACTCTAAACTTCCAATAGTCCCCCTTTCTGTAAGCTTCTACGCTTTCCTTAGATACTGCTCTGAAATGAATAAAGGCCAATGCTTACAAGTTTTGTTATTAGTGAACAGGAACTAACTGAAACATCATTTCAGGACATAACTATTGGCAAAGGCTGGGGATGTAGCCCAGTTGGTAGACTGCTTATGTGCACAAAGCCCTATGTTCTAGCCCCATTACCTCATAGAACTGGGTATGGTGGAGCATATCTGTAAAACCAGCTTCGGAATCACAAGTTCAAGGTCTTCCTCAGCTACACAGTCCACACTAGGCTGTATGAGACCCTAACAAAATGCTACAGTCAATCTGCCAACATTTGCCGAGAATCCGTCCACAGGGAGGTTTGTGAGACATCCTCAGGAAAAATTAAACAAAAAAAGTACATACATTCTCTCTCATTTGCCCCTGAATACAAAAACGGTGTAATATTAAAATGCAATAAATTATGAAAGTTTAGGATACTGGTTATACTTTCTGAAAATAAAATCAAGTTTAGGCTCTGTGTGTATGTGCAGATCTAGAAGATGTGTCAAAACAAATACAAGTTACCCGAGAAGTGAACAGATGGGCAGATTTAAGTGCAAAGAAATGTGCTATTTCACTCAGTTCAGAAACTTCCTTTTCTGTCAGTAACTGAGTGAGCGAAGCTGGACCTCAGCCATAAACAACTGAAGAACTGGGAAAGTGCATGACGCAGTAGTCCTCAAGACACTGGGCAACAGGCAGCAGAGGGTGGGAACCACAGAGCAGGGAAACACAAGGCAAGCTCTGCTTATCAGTACTGACTGGTGAATTTCCAGGTCACAGGGCAAGAGTATCCCACACTCTAGGGAACCTGCTAGTCTGGACCATCCGCTGCAGCATGGAGGGCCAGAGACCATGAGGCCAACCGACACTTAGAATTTCTGGAGTGGAGCTTAGCAGGGTAAGGACTGGAAAGGAAGAGAACGAGTGACAGCAGGAATAGATGAACTACAGCCAGGCTACTGGGCTCTGTAAGGGATTTCCCCTAAGTTCTCAGCTAGAAGCAACTTAGTATCAGAAAAAGAACCGTGCAATGAGTAGAACAGGCTTACAATAACACAGGCTTCAAAACACTCTACATCATCAGCACACACTAGTAAATTTCATAGTACACGGGATGCTGTCTCAATGGTGACTGGCAAGTTAGAACCTAAAGCTGCTCATTCTTGCCTAGCAATATGCACACAAAAATAAGTTTTCCTAGTAGCTTAATTGCATCCCAGAATAAAGCTTTACACACACACACACACACACAAAGGATTAATAATGCTAATAAAAACATCCAGAAGCAATCAATGGCATAATGGCTGGCACTGAGGTATGTGTTTGGTAAAGTTACCATATGAGCACACTAAAGGAGTTCCATGCCCCACATTCATATACCTGTGAAAAAGTATATGGAAGAAAAATTTAAAACCAAAGGTAAAAATGAAGAAGGAAAAAAAATACAGCATTGGAGTTAAAAAATGCATTAGATGAGATTAAAAGATTGGACACTTCAGAAGAATAAAACAATGGAAAGACAAATAAACCAACCCAACCCACATGTCTCTACAGCACTTGAGGAGAGAAGAAAAGATTTTAATGAAAGAACAAGAACAGAGCAGTAGGGCTGGGAAAGTCTCTGAAGGAAGCCCTGCCCGTGTCACTGAGAGAGAGGGCCACCAGTTCCCACTGCACACAGCACCCATCTTCCCTGGGGACAGAAGCTCCTTCACTTCAAGACTCTCAAGGGTCGAGCAGGAACCTGGGGATGCGACAGCACCCCGGAGACACACTGCCACTACTCTCCCATGCTGCTGCTGCTGCAAGAGTCGTTGGAAATTCTGGGAATTCTGCACAGTTTTCCTGGTACAGAAACCGGTGAGGTGATCTTACAATGGCCTTCCTATCTTTAGTGAACTCAGCTTTTACTCTGCCTCCCTTTCCTCTTGCTTAGTTAAAGTCTGAGAACAAAGTCAAGGCTCCATCATTTGGCAGACTTTATAAAGACAAGGAATTGAATGTAACGATTTGGAAGTTCTTACTTTAGCAGCCAAAATACTTGGATAAGAATCCAGTAACAATTATAATCAGTACTAATTATTCAATCCCAAAGACCTAGAATCACCAACAGACTATTCTTAGACTATGACGAAGACAGTAACACGCAGTACCTAAAACAACCAGAAGAGAGCAGAGTGAGACAACACGACACTGAACATTACAGGATCACCTTACCTTGTCCTGATCCACACCAGGTTCTCTGTACACAGTCCATTTCTGCCCATCGTCACTGTACAGAACTCTGTAGGCAGACACATAGTAATTGTGTTCTACCATGGTAGACCCAGTGGTTACAATACCTGCAGAACAGAGTTCTTCTCATGAGTGCACAGGTTCAGATTCCCAAAGTCAGCTACACACACCTATCATTTCTGTCTATGGCTTGTTTCCATCTTTGTGAACAGTTTCATTATAATAGTTACTAAACGCCTGGCTTTGCTCCTTTGTGCTTTTGCAGCTTGCATTCATATCATTAGAAGATACATTTCAATGACTTAGAATGATTTCCTGGGAATGAACACTAAGCATGACAACTGGTGGACAAAAATCAGTCTTTCACAAACGCATCTAAACCAGAATTATCCCAATCACTGCTAAGTTTACCTAAGTTACATTTATACTCAGTACATGTGGAATACAAGTTACTTGTAGCATTTAAAATAAGTTCTCCTTAACTATAAATTTCTTTTTGTGTGTGTGTGTGTTTTTCGAGACAGGGTTTCTCTGTGTAGCCCAGGCTGTCCTGGAACTCACTCTGTAGACCAGGCTGGCCTCGAACTCAGAAATCTGCCTGCCTCTGCCTCCCAAGTGCTGGGATTAAAGGCATGCGCCACCACTGCCCGGCAACTATAAATTTCTTAATAACTGTAAGATTTATTTTTCAAGGCTCAAAGATCACTTTACTGAAACTCTATCTTCATATTAAACTAGAACTATTAAAAATTAAATACAAATTCCTCTTTGGGCAAAATTTTAAAATGTACCCCCAGCAACATTAATACCCACGAAGAAAACTGAAGCTATATAATTTTCAGTGACCTAATTTCCGAAAATCTCAGCTGCCATGGGTTTCCAAATAAAATCAGTGCTAGCAGTGCTGCAGAAAGCCGTGGCTCTTAACCTGTTATCTTCTTCTCCTTATTAAGGTCTATTTGCAGCCACTGATGCTCATCAGTGGCAAAAGCGGCCCAGGGAGGCCCAGGTTTGCTCAGCCTGGCCTTCTCCGGCTTCCAGCTGTTCTCCTGCCCTGTGTGGTCAGTCCACTCCAATACAGAGGATGCTGTTATCTGGGGGTCGGCAATCACACCAGACTCCATCCCCAGAGTCCCATAACAACCTGGAGGAGAGAGGAAAACAAATTTGGTTCCTAGAGGTAACTTTGAAATCCTTCAAACAGTTCATCCTGCAAACTTCTGATTGAACAACTACGTAACTGCTTCTTGGGCCCTTGCCTTTGAGTCCCACCAGAAACCTACAAACATGCAGTCATCCCTGTTGTCTGTGGGGGTCCACTTCCAGGACATCCCATAATCCCTGGTGGATACTAAAACCTGCAAATGCTCAAATCTTTGATATAAACAGGGACCGGGATAGCATGGCACATAGCATGCTATCTGCCAACACCAAGTCATCTCTGGGACATTTACAATGCCAAAGGAAATATATATGTGATATACATACACAGTTGTAACACCATATTGCTTGGGGAGAAACAACATGGACAAAAAGTCTACATAGCACAGAAACAAGATTTCCTCTGAGTCTTTCCAATCTGTAGGTATAAAAGCCATGGATTTGAGTGTCATCAACTAGACATATTTACAGCATTAGCAGTTAGTCTGTGAAGATACAATATCCTGTCTTGGGGGGGGGGGCAGCAGGCTAGAAGGCAACTCCCCCCTGGATTTCTGTAGGTTTTGCTTTATCCTCTGTAACCACATCCCTGTCTGACTTCAAACTTCACACCAGTGGGATGAATTCTTTCTTCAGGTAAGTTCAAATCAAGCTCTCAAAGGGATTGTGTGCTTGCTTACAATTCCCCTGTGAATAGTGAAATTCTGATTCAGTCTAGTCTTTACAGAATTAGCACTCTATTTTACTCATAGTGTTCTCGAAAGCAAATGAGAAAGAATAAACAATTCAGCAGTCACTAGGTGCCTGGAGGTGCTCAATACAGCATTAGCTGTTATGTAGAGATGACGGCCCAAGTCCATGGAAGGCTTACCACTTGTCTTAAATGTAAACAGACTCGCAGATAAGTAGCCCCTGAAAGAGAAAAAGGGCCTCATGTGATACTCAATTAACATGTTCCTCATATTCATCACAGTGAAACTTTAATTTCTATTGTCTAAAGGGCTAAGATCCCAGGGCTACAAATCAGACAGTTGATATACATCAAACAGACAAACAAAAAACCATCACTAACAAAAACCACTTCTAAGTAAAACAACTTGTGAAATTACCATGAAGAACTTTTCTACAAGTCTATCACCTAGGTTCACACACAGTTGTGCAGATGTTCATGTAACCTTTAAGTCTTTTTTGTTCTTTTTCATGAAATAGATCAATAAAACCTTTTTTCTTGGGCTGGAGAGATGGCTCAGTGGTTAAGAGCACTGGCTGCTCTTCCAGAGGCCCTGAGTTCAACTCCCAGCAACCACATGGCTCACAACCATCTGTAATGTAATCTGGTACCCTCTTCTGACCGGCAGGCAAGCATGCAAGCAGAACACTATACACTGTATACACAATAAATAAATCTTTTTTTAAAAAACTGTTTTCTTTTTTACTACTGTGAAAGAACATGAAGAGATGTGTTTTTAGAGGATGAGGTGAGACTCAGGTCTCCTGGTTAACACACGAGACCTGCCTACTGCATTTCCCCTGGAGACAATCAGTCTGTCTGTGAGTGAGCTGAGGAGGAGGAATAAAAGATAAAAAAAAAAAGATAAAAGAACTTGCCTGTTAGAGGACCTATGAACATTTAACACTCCAGGAGACCTGGAGGGTGTTCAGTTACATCCCTGTCCTTAACACTATGTTCAAACAGTCACAAGAGGATGCAAAATATTTCTTTATTTTGTTTGAGACAGTATCTCTGTCATGCAGCCTTCCCTGGCCTTGAAATCAATGAATAGCTCTGTGTGACTCTGAAGTCCCCATCCTCTTGCTTCTATGGCCTACACCTGGGGATTGCAGGCACACACCACCATATCCATCTTGGATTCCACCAGAAACTTACACACATGCAGTTGTGCCTTGATATTTGTGGGGCCCAGATCCAGGACATCCGATATTCCCTGACAGATATGAATTCAGCAAATGTTCAAATATTTTATATAAGATGGTATGATATTGGCACATAACCTACTGTCAACTCTTACAATGCTGAAAAATATATACTGTTTTACATATGAAAGAAAATGGCACATGCCCACAAACTCTTTCTAAAGGTTAGAACACAGAAAACAATGAAAGGCTGTGCAAATAATTACATAAAAGAAAACAGCATGCTTACTACCAAGAACATTTGCACTCACACCATGGAAGTGACGTTGTTGGCCAAAGAGCTTCCATAATACGGTGTGCCTTTACTGATCACAACGCTGACCTGGCCACCCAGCACATTTGACACCACTCCTGCATGGATCCCAGCCAGACACAATGGTGAAGACTTGAAAAAGCAAACAACAAACACAAAAAGGAAAATGAATTTTTTCCTGATTGATTATTCATAAGCAAGATACTTATTCTTTCTCCAAACATCTGATCTCAAAAACATAGGTTATGGTAACACAACACATTTTTAGCAGAAGCATTAATTTTACTATAAAGATATCACACATATGAGAAGACAGAAGCATAATACATATTCATCTTGGGACAACCAGGTGACATCCTATGGGTTTTCAAGTTTAAAATCAGTCTCCGCAGCATCGAAGTACGTCTGTATTCAACTTACGTCTCTATATCCATGAGGAATTGTTCCAGATATTTCAGCAAAAGGCAGCAGACAGCCAGCTGGGCAGTACTTACTGAGAATGAAAACAAGTGAAAGATTACAGAATGCTCAATTTCTGCAGGAAGACACGCCAAAGAGAGACCACATACACTTTATACATGCTTCCATCCAGCATACAGAGCACAGCCCCAGCGTGGAATGGAGCCATGCCTTGTTAAATAGCCCATATAGACTTCTTCCACCCATACATATGGAACTCACTGACAGAAATGTCCTCAAAAATCTACAATTCCTTATTTTACTTCACCATGAGCAGTAGACATCTTTCTACTGTCAGACCTAGTCACCATGGCTCAAAGGTTTATATGAATGTCTGTGACATTATCTGATGAGGCCTGCGATTTATGAATGCTAACTAAATAAACATAGCCCTGTCACCTAAGTCCACATTCAAGTGGTGGAAGAAACCATTTAGGCAGGACTCACACAGCTATTTGGGGTGGGGAAGGGGACTTTGAAATACCTGGGAGAATTCCTATTTAATAAAATACATCATACATTCAGCAAACATGCATAGGGCAGAACCCCAAGGGTTCTTATTATATATTATTATAATAATTATTATATTATTATTATTCCTATTTTACAGACAAGGAAAGTAAAAGAACAGTGTACACGAGTCACAAAGCTTGGCTCCTCTTACACACAGCTTGACACTGCTTATTTGAGCTAGTGGGTACCACTGAGGTAAGTCAGTGATGGGATACGCACACTAGCAGCTAGGAAGAGGATGGCCCAGACAGAGGGTCGGGCGTGTTCCTGAAAAAGTGCAGTGAGTACAGGAAGGTTAGAGGAGCAGGATCCAGATCCCAAGGAAGCCGTGTGGGTTTTGAAGTTGGGGATATACTTCTAGATAAAAAAGGAAGCCAGTAAAGGATCAGGACAGATTACAGGCACAACCTGATGAGTAACTTTTTACATGTTATTCTGGCTTCTAGGAAAGAAAGAGTCATGATCGGAAGAGAGTGACGAGAACTTGGATGTGTGTGGTGATGACAGTGCTGGAAACCAGAGGGAGCCTAGCTGACCCTTCCGCCGTGTTGCCCAGGATACACTGAACAACATGGAAGGTAGCATGTTTCCACAGAAATAACAATCTTCTATGTGCACACATGTCTGTGTGTGTATGAGTGCATGTTCATTTGTATGTAGAGGATGGAGTCAATGCCAGGGACGCTCCTCAGTATTTCTTCACCTTATTGTTTGGAGACAGGTTTTTGCCCTGAACCAAGAATTCAAACTTGGGGGCTGGGGAGATGGCTCAGAGGTTAAGAGCACAGGCTGCTCTTCTTGAGGTCCTACATTTGATTCCCAGCATGCACATGGTGGCTCCGGAGCATCTAATGAGATCTGGTGCCCTCTTCTGGCAGGCACATATGCAGGCAGAACATGGTATGCATAATAAATAAATAAGTAAATAAAGAAGAACAAGCTCATCAACTAGGCTAGGCTGGCCCTGAGCTCCAGGGATCCTCCTGTCTCTGCCTCCCCAGCACTGGGGTTATAGGAGTGTGCTGCCACGCCTGGCTTTTTATGTAAGGTCTGGGAGACTGAACAGCTCTACTGACCAACCTTTCCCTAACCCTAGGAACCAGTCTTGAAACGTTCTTTAGGGGAGTACCATCATGGCAAAAATTATCAAGAAGGGCATGAAGAAAAGGTGAGAGTGTTCTGCTAAGCAGTGAGGAATAAAGTAACTTTATGCAAATTGTCCTAGGAGCAGCTTAAACACTGCATAGAGACAAGACTGCAGGGAAGACCCAAGGGTTGCTTGTCAAAGACACTGGAAACTGGGTTGGGAATATGCACAGCTTTTACATCCATCCATCCATCCATCCATCCATCCATCCATCCATCCATCCAAGAGTTTCAAAGAGTTTTAAGCAGAAAAATCAGATTTGTATTTCAGAAAAATCAAATGCCAGGAGTGTGACTAACAGAAGAACGTCAACCAAGATTAGAAATGAGGCTGGGCATGGTGGCATATGCCTTTAACGCTGGCACTTAGGAGGTAGAGGCAGGTGGATTTCTGAGTTTGGGGCCAGCCTGGTATACAAAGTGAGTTCTAGGACAGCCAGAACTACACAGAGAAACCCTGTCTTGACACTCCCCACAAATATAAAAGATTAGAAATGGGAAATCAAGGAGAAATCAATTCTTATCTAAGCACAACACAAAGGCATAAAGCAGATATTGCTGGAGTAAGAATACCAAGAATGCTCTTATAGCCTATGCCATCAATCAATCTCTGTATCTATCTATCTATCTATCTATCTATCTATCTATCTATCTATCTATCTATCTTTATCTATCATCTATCTATCTGGAAAGAAAAATAAAGACTGAACCTCAAGTCCTATCTGATGAACAGTTGATGCTGGCTGAGAGGGAGTTACTCACCTTGAGGGTTTGGCCACTGGTAAAACGGATTGTGCCCCAGTGATGGCCACTCATGCATGAGGCCATGAATCTGGGAGGTACTGGGGGACTTCAAGGGAAGGTAGTGGTGGATGGCTATTACCAATCTCTAGTTTATAAATGTATGAGACCTTTAAAGGATAAAAATAATATTCAGATAAAATTGAGAAAGAGTAGTTTCTCTACTTTAGGAGCAGTCCTGCCAGATTTAAGAGATTGAGCCCTTCTCCCTTCGGAGTAGACTTTACCTAGGACCACAGCACCTGGGACACAGAGGTAGGAGGATCATGAGTTCTAGGCCAACTTGGGAGACCCTGTATTATAGATATCTCCATAAAAACAATAAACAAAATAAAAATTATGCTTCTGTTTTAGAGCTATAATCATTACCTCAGCTAAAGTCAAATTTAAACATGGCAACTGGATGACTTTAAGTAAGTACTGTTTGACTGGAGTTTTAGCCAATGATTAGTTATGTATCACATTTTACACAGTACCATGCAGTATGAAAGAATGAGAATGAAAAGGAGTGCTGGAACACACCAACACAACCACACACACACACACACACACACACACACACACACAAGTTCATACCTGAACTCAGGTTCCAAAAAATTAGATACAGTATCCAAACAAGTGATTAAATCTAGAAAAAAATGTAAAGAAAAATATTAGTAAAAGACTTATTCATCGTGTTAAAATACTGTAACATAAACTCAAATTGTATTCATCTAAATTTCAAAATGTTTCTACCTATAACTTTACAAGCTTTTGTTAAACAGTTTCTCTCATTTGATGTATCTTCATTTCTTTTGTTTGTTTGTTTGTTTTTGTTTTTGTGTGTATCTTCATTTCTAGAGCTGTTTCCTTAATATGGCTTTTTATTATATTACCTCCTGAAGTCAGAGATCATATGTAGTCATTGAGAAATAGTTTTTATATTCTTCAGTGGTTTCTATAAAATACAACTCTCAAGTCAAAGAGAAAAATATTTATTAGTTATTATGACTAAGAATGAGCTATACTATTTATAAACACAAATAGAAACAATGACAAAGGAAGAGGTAAGTTAATTCTACAGCTCCAACTCTAACTCCAAATGTCCACAGGTAGAACCAGCAGCACTGACATCTTCTGGGGACTCTAAAGAAAATGAGCCTTCTGCTGTAACCAACGCTCTATGCAAACACTAAGCACATTCAAGTTTCAGTTCAGAAAATATAACTTCAACAATTAATCTGAATAAAAGCTAATATACCCTAATTAAAGACCTAGTCCTGGAACTCACTCTGTAGACCAGGCTGGCCTCGAACTCAGAAATTCGCCTGCCTCTGCCTCCCAAGTGCTGAGATTAAAGGCGTGCGCCATCACTGCCCGGCTTTTGCAAAGCTTTTTAATTGCTGGACCCCCTCCTCCCAAAGCCAAAATGACTACTCACTAGTATCCCAAATTGACTGTCATTTCCTTAAAAGAGCTGCCTAGCCCTTTACATGTGAAATCCCTTTAGCCACAAACTGCATTTCCGTTCTATTTGACTTAACCAACACATACATGTTCCCAGCATTATATGCGTTAGGAAAAGACTAATTTGCTGATAGATCCATAAAATTACAGACAGTACTGTAATGTCTCATCGTTAGACAAAGGGTAGAGCTGTTTTTCCCTTTTCTGAATTACAAAAATTAGGAATTACAGTGTGGAGTACACAGGGAACTTTCAATGAACATTTATCATGGAATATCTGGAAGAACAAAAGTTTCTGTTTGTTGGCTTGTTTGGCTACATCCACTCACTAGACCCAAGGGTGAAAACCTGGAAGGAGACTGACTGGAGGCAATAACATTGTATTACGAGCATTCTGTGTTGGTTGATTTTGCCAACTGGACACAAATCTAGAAATATCTGGGAAGAGGGAATCTTAATTGAGAAAACTGGCACACAGGCAAGTCTGAGGGGGTTCTGTCTGGATTAATGACTGCTGAGACAGGCCCTGCCCATTGTGGGTGGTATGAGTGGTACTCTTCCTGGGCAGGTCATCCCTGGGTCTAAGAAAGTAGGATGAGCAAACAACAATTAGCAAACCAGCAAGCAGTGTTTCTTCATGGCCCCTTCTTCTGTCCCTGCCTTGAGTTACGATCTGGATTTCCCAGTATGATGGACCACAAGCTATGAGATGAAATAAACCCTTTCCTCCCCAGCTTGATTTTGGTCAAGGTGTTCTGTCCCAGCAGTAAAACCCTAGCTGAGATAGATGCCTTTCTACCACACTGTCAGTACATAAATGTTGCATTAACAGTCTCAGCAGCAAGCCCAGGAAAATCCATCATTTCATTTTGATACTCTAAAAAAAATTAAGTTCACTACTCAACTGCAGTATGTCTTATAAGACCCTGAGTGTACTGTTAAACAGATAGGAATGCAGTACTATGAGAGCAACTTGTAGAGATCAGTATGTATGCACCACTGTTAGCTGGATGATTAACTTAAATCTGTGTTTTAGAGTTATCCACAGGGGTTCACTGCTACCCAGTACACTAGGGAGGGCAAACCAATGGAATGGTTTGCCTATCCACCTTTGCACAGCATCATGATAATCATTTTCTGCTTCCTGATCTAGCAACAGAATTTCAGACCTCTAAGGTGAGAAGCTTAGCTTCTAAAATTAAAAGGCTGCCACGACCAGGACCTGTGTTCTAGCGCCCGCTGCCTCTATTACCGTCAGACCACACACACAATGGTGCTGGTCCATGTGGGGCTTAAGCCATACAGCAAGCCATGCTAATGTGCAAATAATTACCTGGCTCTTAAATTCCACTGGGGCTCCAAAGAGCTCCTGAAGAGCAAAATAAGAATCCAAAGTGGACAACTCGGAGAGCCAAGAAGACTGAAGACAGGAAAGGAAAATCATGAGTACAAACTCTGACATTTACAGCTCCAGGAAGGCAAATGAAAACCACCACGTTAAGGATTAAGAAGTTATATGCCTTTCCTGAAAACTTTTCCCAAGGAGCTAGCTTTCCGGAAAACTGTTATTATGAAGCTGTCAATGAAGAACATAACCTGGGCAAGGTGAATATAGTTAAAAAGAATATATCTGCCCTTAGAGGCTTCTGACAACAATGTATAGGAAGTTATTGTCATGAATTGGAATAGAAGTAAACCAGAAGTGTCTAGAGTTAAACATTCAAATTTATAGCCAAATAAATTTTGACACTGTTTTTTGGATAATAAAATGGAATAGAATGTTGGTGTGATTGTCTTTTTAATAATGTTAGGACAACATGACATCTGTGTATAATGATATATTCATTCTCAAAAGAACTAGTTACCTACTTCATATACATAAATATTAACTCAAAGTGACCTAAATTTAAGAACTAATACTGCAGACCTTTCAAACAATACAGGAATAAATCTTGACTTTGGATTAGGAATTGATTTCTTAAAAATGATAGGAACTACAGCAATCAAACTCAGATAATCTGAATGATAAACTTCAATGCTTCAGAGGATAGTATCAAGGAGAAAGCTGGTGACAGGGATTGAATGAGAATGTCCCCATAGTCTCTAACATTTGAACCCTTGGTCCTAAGGTGGTAATGCTGTTCAGGGAAGATTTAGGTGGTGTAGCCTCCCTAGAGGAAGTATGTCACTGTGGATGGGTTGGAGATTAAAAAGTCTCACTTACTTCCGGGTTAATCTGTCTCATGCCTGAGGTTCAGATGTGAACCTTGAGCTCTTTGCCCCACCACCAAGCTGTCCCCATCGTTATGAACTCTAGCTCTCTGGAATCATAAGCTCAAACACACTCTTCCTCTATTAAGTTGTGTCTGCCATGGTGTTTTATCACAGTAAGAGAAAAGCAGCTAAGACACTGGTACACCAAATTATTCTTGCAAACCATACATCTGTTAAGTATCTAGAAGCAACATCAAAAAGCATTAAGGTGTAGCATTAAAAAGACAAATGCATATCTAGCCAATGGAATATAGTTTGGCTGCAAAACCAATGCAGTGCTGGTTACAACTCGAAAGAACTTGGCAAATATGTAGTCAAAGCCACCAGTCACAGCATCCCATGTTATCCTTGATGAGGCATCCAGAATGAGGGTAGCTGGAGACAAGAAGGCGTGGTGATGAAGGGTGGAGGGAGTCTAAAGTGATGAATGGAGACAGACTGAGACTAATTATGGGCTGTTTAAGATGCTGAAAAGCGTTTTAAGACACTCCCAAACTGTGGTGGGGATGACAGCATCCTGAAAACTCTGAAAAACAAATTACATACTCTGAGCATGACGATCATACAGTATAGGAATTTCATCTTTATAAAGTTGTTATAAAAATTAAAAATAAAGTGGTATCACATGAGTAATAGCCATTTTACTTCAATATATATCACATCCACATGGCTGGATAACATAAGGCTCAAGAAAGAGCCACAGTGGGCAATTTACCCAGTTACCTCCCAGCAAACATCAGCTATGTAGATATAACCAGGTATTAGTGAAATGACCAATCAGATAAAAATATGTGCATATAGAAAGTATGCCTCCAAGTGGGAGAGGGTAGGGGAGAATATTATTATAAAAATGTTATACAGTAGAGCTGGTGATACATGCATACCTTAGATAAAGAAGAAGTCACAGGATGTAGAGGGAGGGAGGCACCTGGGAGGGAGAGGGAGGGGGAGGGAAAAAGGGGGCAGGATCAGGTGTGGGAGGAGATGGGGGAGAAGTTCAGAGGGTCAGGAAATTGAATGGAGGTGTGTAGCAGTGGGGGATGGGGAACTGGGGGTAGCCACTAGAAAGTCCCAGATGCCAGGAAAGCAAGAGGCTCCCAGGACCCAGCGGGATGACATTAGCTGAAATACCCAACAAAAGGGAGAGAGAACCTGTAGAGACCATATCCAGAAGTTAGGCATGGCCCCTGGTTGAAGGATGGGACACCCACCCATCTCAAAAATATTAACGCAGAATTGCTCTTGTCAAAAGGAAATGCAAGAACAAAGAGTGGAGCATAGACTGAAGGAAAGGCCATCCAGAGACTGCCTCACCTAAGGATCCATCCCATCTGCAGATACCAAACCCAGACACTATTGCTGATGCCAAGAAGTGCATGCTGACAGGAGCCTGGTATGGCTGTTCCCGAGAGGCTGTGCCAGAGCCTGACCAATACAAATGAGGATGCTTACAGCCAAACATCGGACTAAGTACAGGGACCCCAATGGAGGAGTTAGGGGAAGGACTGAAGGAGCTGAAGGGGTTTGCAACCCCATAGGAAGAACAACAATATCAACTAACCAGACCCTCCAGAGCTCCCAGAGACTAAACCACCAACCACATGGAAGGACCCATGGCTCCGGCTGCTTATGTAGCAGAGGATGGCCTTATCTGGCATCAATGGGAGGGGAGGCCCTTGTGCTAAGGCAGGAGTGGGTAGGTGCGGGAAGCTCTCTCATAGAAGCATGAGGGAGGGAGGATGTGATAGGGGTTTTGTGAGGGGAAACCAGGTAGGGGTTAAACATTTAAAATGTAAATAAATAAAGTAACCAATTTTTAAAAAGAAGTTAGAAAAAGTTCAATACTTGAATTCTTAAGAGTTATATCCAGTATAGACTTAACTGCAAAGGGAACATCTGATTAAAACTTTAACTAGGTGATGAAGTTTGGGGTACGTGGAGCTGAAAGTAGGTACAAAAATCAAAAGGGGCCCATGCAGGTGCATGCTCAGTACCCATGAAGCCACAGTGAAGAGCAATAGACAACTGGATCCTGTAGGGTCCCAGGGGGCAAGGACACTTGGCAGAATACGATGGGAATCTCATCTTACTAAGACCACACTGCTATAATGAGAGCAGAGTAGAGACAAAGGTCAGAAAGAAATCCATTATCATAACTGAGGAAAACGCTGACAGTAACTTCAACTACAGTGCTTAAGAGTGGATCTGGTGACATGTAATCAGCTTCTCATATATCCCCAGGAATGGCAGATGACTAGGGATTTTAGAAATAACAGCAAGATCTTTGGACTGAAGAACTTAAAAAAAGACCAGCTCATGTGTAAAGTATCTAATATTACAATAGTAAATATTGATGTGGACTCTACTTGGCTACTTTGAAACGCCAGAACATTGGTGTCCTACTAGATGTGCAGACAGTGTATAATAATAATCATATTCTGAGCTAAGAGCTTCTGCACGGGGGCTTTTCTATACTAGTTAAATACAGGATATGTACAAACAGCATCTATCAGGGCTCTGTGACAGCAGACTTCACTCCTGCTTTTCTGTGCAGCTCAAGGAGAAACCAGCATCCCCAGAGGCAGCTCTACACTAGCTGTCGCAACAGAATCTAACCCAGAGGGAGTGCAATCTTAAGTCCCACCCAAAGCCCTGTCCTTCCTCTAACTCTGAAGAGCCAGTCTCACTTGTGCTTTTGTACTGACCATCCTATTTTCTACAGCAACTTGAAATTTAACACCATCAAACACAATATTGCAACAATCTTGATACAGTTAAAAAAATAATTTTTTTATGTTGCTTGGGTCTTATTTTTTTATTGGATATTTTATTTACAATACAGATGTCATCCCCTTTCCCATTTCCCCTCCCTAGAACTTCCTATCCTATACCCCCTCTTCCTTTATGCTTTTATACCATTTTGATTACATGCATTTATTAAGGTCAGTTCTAGGTTGAGGGTGGAGCAATACAATAGATGTAAATAGTCAAGGAACAAGCAATACAATAAACCAAATAGTCAAAGAAAAAGCAAGGCATTAAACCCAATTATGTGAACACTCCCGTAATCACTGTTTCTAAGGGCTTATCAGGATGAGCAAAGTATCTGAGCCTACTTTCCTATCCTAGCCCAAGGTCATTTACATGTCTGAAGCCTACTTCCTTGTTCTAGCCTAAAATTTAGATTCCTGTCTGAAATTACTTCTTTGTTCTAGCCTAATATTTTGATTCCTGTCTGAGATTCCTTCTTTGTTGTAGCCTAAGATTTAGATTCCTACCTGAAATTACTTCTTTGTTCTAGCCTAATGTCAGATTCCTGCCTGAAGCCTACTTCCTTGTCCTTGGCCAATGTCATATTCCTGCCAAGCAGCCCATTTCCTTGTCCTTGGCCCATGTCAGATTCTTGTCAAGCAGCCCCAAAGGCTTGCCACCTCTCCCTTTTTTATTTCATTAACAAGACTGAGCCTGTCTTAGGTCGTTCTGACAAGAATGCCTTCCTTACCCATCATGGAATATGAATTATCAAAAACAATGCACTTCTGTCTTAGGTTGGTAAGGCTCTGTGCAGAATCTTACCCATCCTTGGCTTGCAAGCCTGTTAAATTAATAATTCTGTCTGGGGGTAAAAAGATAAATTTAAGTACAATTTATAGAGAACTTTGTAACTGCTCTATGAACATTTATTTGTGCATACTTTAAAAATCTTAGGTTGACCCATATACAATACTGTAAATATGGTAACTCTTCTATACCAGCAAATCATTTAACATAAAACACATTAGTTTCTCTCTCAGAAAAGAATATTTTGATTGACAACACTAGCTATTTCTGAGATAGCATTATCAAGACTATTCTTGATTGAACTGCAAAAACTCCCAGTAACATCAGGAGCCATTATATGAAAAAGTTTACACTATATTATATAAAACATACAAATGTGATGATGTAATATTTTGTACAACTATAATAATTTTTTCTACAGGAAGAAAATCTAAGTGTAACAAATTAAGTATTGTTCATAGGTGACAATATTTACTTACTAGAAAGTAGAAAATATGAAAAAGACAAAAATATATACTTACAAACTCTACTCTTTTATTTCCTCTAAAACTCCTTAAAAGACCAACTCCCAACAACCTGAGGGAGTTCCCTGGCATAGCAACACTGTTTTAGTAACTTTACTTAAGGGTATGTAGATGTCTTTGTTTAGAGACAAGAGGATGTGGACTATGGCTGATTTCTTTGATTAATATTTAAAGGTAGAGATTAAATATTAGGCTTCTCTTAGATAAATTACAGTGATACCTGTGGAAGCAGATCTCTATAATAGGGGACTGGGCACATTTCTGTGATGAAATCAATGATGTAAAAAATGTCTAAGCTGCCTAAGCAATTAACAGTACAGTTAGATAGGCTGTAAGCCACATACCATTACTGTCATCAAATGAGACCCTCTCTACAGCTAACTTCTCACATACAGGAGGCACATCAACACTTAGCATGTTTCTTTTGTCATCTACACAGTATCTAGGGCACTAATGACCATTTAGCTTAACTCAGTGCAATATCTATGTGGTTCTTTCACAGAATTTCTTAGTTATCAAAATCCCCAACAACACAGAAAACACTAGAAACAGGATGTTCACCAGACAGTGCTCATACACACTTTTAAACCCAGCACTCTGGAGGCAGAGGCAGGCAGATCTACAAGTTTGAGGCAAGCCTGGTCTACAGAGTAAGTTCTAGGACAGCCAGGACTGCACAGAGAAACCCTGTCTTCTCCCCCCAAAACAAACAAACAAAAAACTAAAACCTAAACAAAACAAAACACAACAAAACAAAAACAGAGCCAGGATGGCACACTTCAGGTTGTTTGTATGTTTGCTTAGAACAAACTTCATCCTATAGGCTGAAATGCCTCTTCTGGCCCACCATTTTAACAGATTAATTCTGTTTTAAATTCTGTTCAAAATTTGTCCTCTCTACAAACCTGGTAAAACTGCAAATCAATATGCTTGTTTTCTAAATTAATACTAAAATACAGTTGTTTTCTGGTATGCTATTTATATTATCCACAAACAACTGTGTGTGTTCATTTTTCATTTGCCTGTAAACAAGGGCACATCTGGAGATAGGAATACAAACAGAAACTTCACTAACAGTCGTTCACTGCATTCTAAGTTTTAAAATGTGTGTCAGACACAACAATCAAAAAAACTAAAACCGTAGCATGGCAAATACAAATAGAAACCTAACTAAGAGCAGACCCTGACATAAAACTGATCTTGTCTTCACGATTATGCAGTCAAGGAAACAAATGGTCTGAAAAATTCACACCCTACTTTCAAAAGAAAAAACACTCCACATAGAAGAAAAATTAACCAGCAACAGAAACTAAAACTATTACAATGACACAAAAAAAAAAATCTATTCTGCCCTATGTGTCACAAGTCTTTACACTCTGATGTAAGACTGAAGAAATGGAAAAAATTCACAAAATATGTAGTTAAAGAAAGTAACAATCAGAAAAAGTTTATGACATTGGTGGTGATTCTAAAAAATACTTCAACATACTGCAACCGCGACCCTCAAATGGGATGTTTTCAGAGCCAGCTGTTCAGAAGTCTTAGGTACACTGTCAGCACACTCTAGGGTGGAGGCAACAGATGAACACGTGTCAGAGCTCACTAGGAAGAGAATGCGCATCCACACTGACCATTCTGTGTCACAAGTGACTGAAACTATTTACTATTTTCCTCCAATAAATAAATAAATAAATAAATAAATAAATAAATAAATAAAGTCACATTTAGGCTTTCCACTCCAAAATTCTGGGTTGGCAAGATCCAAATTAATGTAGTATTGAACATTTTGATTCAATATTCTCTATAATTGTCTATATAAAATGTATCTAGACTGTAATTTTCCAATCCTGGGTGTACACACACCTACCTACACAATAGTTATGAAACATACAAATGAATGCTGCCTTCAGGGATTTGAAACTTTCAATGTATAATGTAAGCTCACTGCTATGTAACAAAACGGTTTAGAAGCACTGTTGAGAATCCTTTTAGAAGTTGGCCAGGGTTGATGTGATTTGAAAGCAGAAATTTAGATCACACATTTATAGAATTCATTTTATTTTTCAAGTCCAATTGAATGCTGTTTTTAATTGAATTTTATGTGCATGTTTTTTTCTCCATGTATGTATGTGCCTGGCACCCTCACATGTCAGATGAGAGAGTGTTAGATCACCTAGAACTGGAGTTAGCAGCATTTATGAGCTACCGTGTGAGGGTTGAGGATGAATCTGGGGTCCTCTGAAAGAATAACAAGTACTCTTAACTGCTGAACCATCTCTTCAGCTCTAAATCATGTTTTGAATTGAAATTTATTTATGAAAATAGTTGCATTTATTACCAACCCTGATTGAGAGATCTGAGTTACAGAGTTATGAACTCTGAGAGGCTAGCTTTAACTTTTACTGAGACCAGCGGCAACCAGGAGTTTTTCTCTGCAGAGAACCTCTATTAGTGCTTGCTCCTGTGTTCAGGATACCTCAAGGGCTCACACACATCTTTTCAGAAAGTCCAGTTGGAATTTGATGTGATTGTGACAATCCACAGCAGAGAGGCTGTGGTGATCTGAATAGGATGTTGTGGGCATTGCAATACTTGGTCTGCAATTGGAGATGCTGTTTAGGGAGGCTTAAGGGGTGTGGCCTTGTTGGAAGAGGCAATGTCACTGGAGGCTGGCTTTGAGAACTATTTTGACTTTTCTCTCTGTTTTTTGCCTGCAGCAACTTGGAGTTGTAAACTAAAATAAACCATATTCTCTGCCAGGGAGTTGGGGGATGGAAGTTCTCAGCTTCCTGTTCCAGCTGCCCTACCTCTGCTCTGTCATCATGGACTCTTCTGTCCTTGTCCTTCTGGAAACGCAAACCCAAATACACCCTGTCTTCTGTAAGTCACTTTGGTCATGGCATTTTTAGCACAGCAAAGGAAAAGTAAATCATAGGACTCCCCTAAGGCTTTGAAGTGCCCCCTTTCTATGCACTTCTGTTTGCCTGCCACTGAATAGGAGCATTCTTCTGCAGTAGATGTAATTCTCTTTTTGGTCTAAAAAGGGGGATAAAAGGAGAAAAAGTCTGGTAACTACTGCTCACTGATAATTAAAAATAACAGGGAAGGGGGAAAATACCCTGTGATGTTTTAAAAATGAGAAACAAAAGTGGAAGTGGATGCTAGGGAAAGACCCCAGTATGACATGGCCATCGACAATTCTGGGTGCCATTCAAGAGAAATTTGCCATCAGCAAAATCTCTCATTACAACTTAAAGCACAAGGATAATGAATCCCAATTCTCTGAAGTGTGTACTTACAGAAATCTGACCATAATGTCTTTAAAAATGGACATTACTCTACTGTTTGTATCACATGACCTTTTTTAATTCTTGTTAGAGTATCTAACACACACACACACACACACACACACACACAACACACACACCTGGTCAGGTCACTCTACCAAGCCTAAAGCACAAAACATAACTTTGCATGTGTTCTGATACAAAATAATGAAGTCATCCTATCTTATACAAAACTGTGACATATATATATATATATATATATATATATATATATATAGAGAGAGAAGAGAGAAGAGAGAGAGTGATGATATATATATATATATATCATGAAACATATATAACATTAGCAAGTCTTTATGGGAGTTTATGAGAAACCAAGTAGCTGCTGAATCAAGACTGTTCACACATTTTATTCCATTACTCTAAATTTCAACTGGATTCCTTAGCTAGGGACAAGTAGTAATGATCCTTCTATGTATTTAAGGAATTTAGTGGCAGCCAATTTCCTGGCTAGAAACAAACTGAGATCTTAACCAAAGCCAAACAGCCTCTGAGGAAAGGAGTTACTAGAAAACAATGTGACTGAGGGGCCACCCAAGAAGTAATAAAGAAACTCAGCCAGTGTTTCCTCGAATATGTTTTAGCCAACTGACTTCAGTCAAATTAAACTATGTTTGATAAATGGTACAGGACATACAAAACTCCACGCCTTCAGATGTCAACTGGGAAATGGGGTTTCTCAAGATTGTCACTTTGGGAAATGTTAGCATCAAGCTCCTAAGGAGCCTATCTCTAATAGGAACAGAGATTGTAAGTCTACAATGTGCTGACTCTGTGAGATTACCAAGAACATCAGAGATCTTAAGAGAGCCAGCTTGATTTACAGGCACCAGTTCCCAGAGCTCAACGGTCTCATATATAGGAGGCTCTTGAATTTTTTTTCACTTAAAAAGCATGAAGTTAAAGTAAATTTTTAAACTTAAATGGCCAACTTAGAATATCTAGTGTTGAACACAAGATAACCATCTATTTTCTAATGCACACGACTATTTTCATAGTCCTTCCAATGATATCACTTCTGAGCTGTCCTCTTCAGTGCCTCTAATGACAAAGATGCAATCAGAGCCACAGCAGTGAAAGCAGGACAGATTTTCTGTTAGAAACTAAATACATTTTTATTCCATTCTATGTAATATCTTTGACTTTAACTCCACATCCCCCTTTAGATTCTAAACATTAACAATGAAAAAGACTTTATTATGGCCTGTCTCAGCACTTCTTGGGAAACTCTCCCTGATAAAGAGCTGAGTCTTTGTAAGCAACAATATGGCCTTTTATACATAATTGTGAAATTGTAACTTGTAGATAATAAACCTTTAAGTTGATACAGTTTACCTCAACGTTTTACAGATTTCCGTTAAAATTAAGACAGCTTGTGTTCTAATATCACAAAAATGAAACATTGGTATTTCTTCTACTAAGGAAAAGAAAATGCAAGGACTGTTTATAAACGTCCATCCAGTCACTTTTCAGAATGCAGACCTGGATCATCCCGGTATCTTGTGCATTATTAGATGCTCAGTCTTTCTGTTCTACTCCAGTGTCAGATGACCGGCATTTGGATCATTTCCTTCTTGCTGTCAGAAATGACACAATGTGAGACTATAGTATAAAATGAAAATTACCTTGTTTATCTATAACTGAGTATGAAGCCAAAAATCCTCGCCCAGAAGCATGGATCCCACTCATGAACAGCACTGTGATTTCACTGCCTTTGGACTCAATTGACTGATTCATGTGTAAACCCAGACCACAGTATTTGCCTAGGAATGAAAGAAAAACACGTATTTAGTATGACTCTTATAAAGTCAATATTTTTAATGTACATAACAATATAATACAACAAACCAGTTACCAAATTAATAAAAAGAAATAAGTA
The DNA here is from genome assembly GCA_021653895.1 of Mastomys natalensis. NCBI lineage: Eukaryota > Metazoa > Chordata > Mammalia > Rodentia > Muridae > Mastomys > Mastomys natalensis. Next base: position 3,431,683 of record JAJTUV010000315.1, on the reverse strand, counting down.
AACTCAAAATAAAATAAGTAAATAAAAAGAAATAAGTAAAGGTCAAAAATCAAATTATTATGGAGGAAAAACTGAATGCCAAGTAGTAACTCTTTAACTGGTTCAAAACAAAACCAAAGCCATACAGATTTTAACTAAACTTACAGAGATTCAATTTTTTAATAGAATACATATATCCTTTCAAAACCATAATGAAATAGTTTTAGAAATAGGCATTGCAGACAGGGTGGTAGCCACAAATAAGTGACCGGTCAGTAGTGTTTGTACAGCGTTCCCTCAGGGCCTCCTAGATTCCTCGCCTCAGCACATTCCTCAAAATGTCCTCAAACTGGACCTACTTAAGTTTAATTTCTGAGTATTATCAGATCTTCCTTGATGCTTCAGATATCTTGTGGACTCACATGGCCTTAGCTATGAACTGGACTCAGTAACTTAAACCTCTGCCCATAGCCTTGACCTCAAACTCAGATGCATATATTCAATGTATAACGCACACGTAGAACAATACATATGCTTAGAGTAAATCTAAGTAAACTAAGACAGAAGAGAGGAAGAAGTCATTGACACAAACTAGTCACTGATAGATAATAAAATGGATTTCCTTATGTGGCTCGTGACCAGACTAGCAAATCTGAAACACAGAGTCCTAATAATTGTTTCAAGCTGTGTCAACAACATCATTTGAATAAGAACAATGTGTATTTCACATGATATCATTCATCACTGGAGAAATGACATTAAAACCATGATGAATATATCATTACATACCCTAAGCTGCAATCAATAGAACAGACAGTTAATTAAGTGTCAGGGAGGATGTGGAGAAATCAGAACCTTCACAAATTAATGGCAGAAATATAAAACAGGCAATTCTGAGACAACTTGGCAATTTATAAAACAGTTATCTACGCAGGAGGAAAGAAGTACAACCACAGAAAGACTACAAATGGCTATTTACTTTTTTTTTAACTTTTAAAAACTTTTTGGTTATTTATTGTGTATGTAAAATAAAACACCTGTGCACAAATGAAAGATGTTTTACATGTGTAGTTTAACAAATTATTGTAAATCAAACCCCTGTGTAAGACCCACACAAGTTAAAAAGCAGTAGTACAGCCTGCATTCCGAAAGACCCTTATGTCTCATCCTAATCACAGGACGTTTCTGTTAGTGTCGGTGGCTGATGTCACTGCTACCATTTGTGGATTTGCTTTACACTTCCACCCAAGTTTGGATTTCTGAGCAACATAGTTGCTTGTGTTTACTTTTGAACACTATATAAATGTATTTTTATACAGAGAACAGGTAGTCACAAAAAGGACACTTTTTGTCAAGTGAAAGAACACTCAACTAAATACCATTATTAGTAATTTTATTTTTTTTTTAATTCTTTTTTTTTACTGGATATTTTATTTACATTTCAGATGTTATCCCCTTACCCATTTCCTCCCCCTCCCACTAAGGAACCCCCATCTCATTACCCTCCACCTGCTTCAATGAGGATGTGTCCCCACCTACCCCCCAACTCCCATCTCCCCACGCTTGAATTCCCCCCACACAGCGTCCTGCCTTCATGGGACCAAGGATCTCTTCTCCCATCTATACCTGACAGGACCATCCTCCCTTGCATATACAGCTGGAGCCATGGATCCCTCCCTAAGTGCTCCCAGGCTGGTGGTTTAGACCCTGAGGGCTCTGGTTGGTTGGTATTGTTGCTCTCCTCATGGGGTCCAAACCCTTTCAACTCCTTCAGTCTTCACTCTAACTCCTCCATTGGGAACCCCTTGATCAGTTCAATGGTTAGCTGTGAGCATCTGCCTCTGTATATGTCAGGCTCTGGCAGACCTCTAAGGAGACAGCTATATCAGGCTCCTGTCAGCATGAACTTCCTGGCATGGACATCAGCATCTGTCTTGGTGACTGCACATGGGATAGATACCAAGGTGGAGCAGTCTCTGGACAGCCAGGCCCTCCTTCAGTTTCTCCAATCCTTTGTCTCCACATTTGCTCTCATGAGTATTTTGTTACTCATTCTAAGAAGGACTGAAGCACACACTTTGGTCTTCCTTGTTCATGAACTTCATGTGGTCTGTGAGTTGTATCTTGGGTATTGTAGCTTTTGGGCTAATATCCAGTAATCAGTGAATGGATACCATGTGTGTTCTTTTGTGATTGGGTTACCTCACTCGGGATGATATTTTCTAGTTCTATCCATTTACCTAAGAATTTCTCCAATTCATTGTTTTTATATGCTGAGTAATTATTCCATTGTGTAAATGTACCACATTTTTTTGCATCCATTCCTCTGTTGAAGGACATCTGTGTTCTTTCCAGCTTCTGGCTATTATAAATAAAGCTGCTATGAACATAGTGGAGCATATGTCCTTGTTATATGTTAGAGCATCTTCTAGGTGTATGCCCAGGAGTGGTATAGCTGGGTCCTCAGGTAATGATATGTCCAATTTTCTGAGGAACGGCAGACTGATTTTCAGAGTGGTTGCACCATCTTGCAATCCCACCAACAAATGGAGGAGTGTTCCTCTTTCTCCACATTCTTGCCAGCATCTACTATCACCTGAGTTTTTGATCTTAGCCATTCTGACTGGCTTGTGGTGGAATCTCAGGATTGTTTTGATTTGCATTTCCCTGATGACTAAGGATGCTGAACATTTCTTTAGGTGCTTCTCAGCCATTGTGTTTCCTCAGTTTAGAATTCTTTGTTTAGCTCTGTATCCCATTTTTTAATAGGGCTGTTTGGTTGTCTGGAGTCTAATTTCTTGAGTTCTTTGTATATATTGGATATTAGTCCTCTATCAGATGTGGGTTTGGTAAAGATCTTTTCCCAATCTGTTGGCTGCCATTTTGTCCTATTGACAGTGACCTTTGCCTTACAGAAACTTTGCAATTTTATGAAGTCCCATTTGTCAATTCTTGATCTTAGAGCATAAGCCATTGGTGTTCTGTTCAGGAACTTTTCTCCTGTGCCTAGGTATTCGAGAGTCTTCTTCACCCTCTCTTCTATTAGTTTCAGTGTGTCTGGTTTTATGTGGAGGTGCTTGATCCACTTGGACTTGAGCTTTGTACAAGGAGATAGAATGGATCAATTTGCATTCTTCTACATGCTGTCTTCCAGTTGAACCAGCACCATTTGTGAAAATGCTATCTATTTTTCCACTAGATGGGTTTAGCTCCTTTGTCAAAGATCAAGTGACCATAGGTGTGTGGGTTCATTTCTGGGTCTTCACCTCTATTCCACTGATCTTCCTGCCTGTCTCTGTACCAATACCATGAAGTTTTTATCACTATTGCTCTGTAGTACGATTGAGGTCAGGGATGGTGATTCCTCCAGAAGTTCTTTCATTGTTGAGAATAGTTTTCCGCTATCCTGGGTTTTTTGTTATTCCAAATGAATTTGAGAATTTCTCTTTCTAACTCTGTGAAGAATTGAGTTGGGATTTTATGGGGATTGCATTGAATCTGTAGATTGCTTTTGGCAAGATGGCCATTTTGACTATATTAATCTTGCCAATCCATGAGCATGGGAGATCTTTCCATTTCCTGAGATCTTCTTCAATTTCTTTCTTCAGAGACTTGAAGTTCTTGTCATACAGATCTTTCACTTGCTTGGTTAGATTCACACCAAGGTATTTTATATTATTTGTGACTATTGTGAAGGGTGTCATTTCCCTAATTTCTTTTTCAGTCTGTTTATCTTTCATGTAGAGGAAGGCTACTGATTTGAGTTGATTTTATAACCTGCCACTTTGCTGAAGTTATATCAGGTTTAGGAATTCTCTGGTGGAAGTTTTGGGGTCACTTAAGTATACTATCATATCATCTGCAAATAGTGATATTTTGACTTCTTCCTTTCCTATTTATATCTTTTTGAGTTCTTTTTTGTTGTCTAATTGCTCTGGCTAGGACTTCTAGTAGTATACTGAATAGGTAGGGAGAGAGTGGGCAGCCTTGTCTAGTCCCTGATCTTAGTGGGATTGCTTCAAGTTTCTCTCCATTTAGTTTGATGTTGGCTACTGGATTGCTGTATATTGCTTTACTATGTTTAGTATGGGCCTTGAATTCCTGACCTTTCCAAGACCTTTACCATGAAGGGATGTTGAATTTTGTCAAATGCTTTCTCAGCATCTAGTGAGACTACAAATCGTTATTTCTATTTTCTACTCATTCTGCCTCAAATGAAAACCATTTGACTAGATCAACTAATAGCTAATATAGTATACACTCACACCAAGGAACATATCTGTTAATAAAAGAGAACAATTTATTTGCAACACAGATGAATCTCAAAGATATTATGATAAATAAGAGAAGCCACTGTATAACATTCTAGAAAAGGTAAACAAAATCACAAAATTAGAGGTACAAAGCAGATTGGTAGTGGCCTAGAGCTGGGGATAAACAAGAAATGCACTCAAATGTACCATAGGGAACTTCTGATATGATTTGAAATTTCTAGGCCTGGAGTATAGTGTTATCTGTGCAGGTGCATATGTACTTAAACTCATCAAAGTATACATTTTAAAGGCTAGTTCTGTGGTATGTAAAACATACCCAACAGTGTTCATAAAAGAAACACAAGGACAACTTTTATTGAGTGCAATTACCATGTATGAATGAATTATTTTTAAGAAAAAAAACCAACCAACCAACCAACAAACAAACAAACAAAAAAAGCAGATCACAGAGTTAGATACTGCTTAGACGTAGAAGAGATCATTAGAGAGCTATCCCAATCTACTCATCCAACAACCGAATAAGGGGAAATCATACAGATAGCCTGATTGCCTACACGAACACTACAAGTTAGTGGTAAAGTCAGTCTAGAACCTACGTTTTTGTTATGGAATGAATACTGCATCCTCTCCAGATTCTTATATTGAAAACCTTAGTCCTACCATGACAGTACTTCAAGACAGGCTTTTAGTTTTAAAAAAGATCATGAAGGTAGAGTTCTCTTGACAAAGTATACTTTTAGTAGAGGACCATGTGACAGAACAGGAAACACTGATGTGTTAAGCCAGGGGAGGCCTTGCCACACATTAAATCTACTCACTGGCCCTCAGAACTTGGAGCGTCTAGAGAGTTGAGAAATGACTAGCTGATGTGTAAGACTAACAATAAAGTAAGATAACACACACATTCTTCATGTCCCATCTTTTTCTTCCACATTACTCCCTCATCAGGAAGGGAGCTGACAGTACTTTGGAGCAGAACTGTAGAGTGTCCAGTGCTCTCTTCCTCCCACAGCAACAGCCTTTGGCTTTTCCCGTCCCCATCCCATCAATCAGCCTCACCCCTGACTAAATTGGTACATATTGTGGCTCGTCTTCGGTAGACCCTGCCTAAGTGTGTTGCAGTGCTACCTTTGCTCACCCTGATTCATTATTTATAAACCTATGCTTGTGGAGAACTGCATCCAGGAAGTCAACGTTTGCTTAAAAGGTCCCTTTGATCATTATAGAACTTTTAGGAAAAGATTTTTAAAAACAAATGAACAATGGTTACATCTAAGCACTATCTCTTTGGAACAGTTAAGTCCCACTCCAGTTTCCCACAGGCCTACCCACTGCATTATGTCTTCAAAACTACTCACTATCATGATGGTGCTGTTATTTTTTTCCAGTGCTTAGTTGTTTTTCTTGCTCATTTACTCCAGATGCCTAGTTCATGTTGTGAGCTTGTAATCACCTGTGTAGACTGTAGAAACTTAACTGCTGTCACACTTCTTCAGACACACCAGAAGAAGGCATCGGATCCCATTACAGATGGTTGTAAGCCACCATGTGGCTGCTGGGAATTGAATTCATGACCTCTGGAAGAGCAGCTATTGCTCTTAAGCACTGAGCCATCTCTCCAGCCTCCAAGCAAATATGTTTAAGGACAATTTTTCAGAACCTAGAATAGGAGCACCAGACTCTACAGCAAAATTTGGAATTCTCAAAGGAAATGTTTTGAGTATTTGTCACTGGGCCCTCGACATTCAAGAGCCATTGGCAGGGGCTGGGACTCCATCCATGATGAAATGAATGGGCAGTGCTGCCACTCCAAAGGCTTAGTTCAAGTGAGGTCAGATCAAGTGCACAATGGGGAACTCCCAGGCAGAATGGGCCACTGCATGACCACATCTCAGGAGCTATTTAGAACACACCCTCACTAAATAGCACAAGAGCTTTGAAGAATTCATCCTTCTAGGCTCACTGAGCAAAGGTAGCACTGCAACACACTTAGGCAGGGTCTACCGAAGACGAGCCACAATATGTACCAATTTAGTCAGGGTGAGGCTGTTTGATGGGATGGGGACGGGAAAGCCAAAGGCTGTTGCTGTGGGAGGAAGAGAGCACTGGACACTCTACAGTTCTGCTCCAAAGTACTGTCAGCTCCCTTCCTGATGAGGGAGTAATGTGTGGAAGAGGAAAGATGGGACATGAGAGAGAATGTTGTGTTATCTTACTTTGTATTAGTGTAACAAGTGTGCTACAGACTTACACATCAGCTTGTCATTTCTCAACTCTCTAGAAGCTCCACGTTCTGAGGAGTGTTTATCAAAATATACTAGTAAGGGAGTGAAATGACAGCCCATAGAAAGATGGGAGATATGTGCAATGCACATGTCCAAAAGGAAATCATAACTGGACTGACTATATTGACAGAACTCCTCAAATGAATAAGGATACAAACAAAAGCTGGAGAGCCAGGCACTGGGACACATGTCTGCAGCCAAAGCAAGAGAATCATTTGAGGTCATGAGTTCAAGGCTAGCCTCAGCAACATAGTGGAATAATTGGGAAAAAAAAAGAGGTAGGGAATTAACCAATAGAAAAAGCACAGAAAACTCAACAGTCTTCACAAAAGAAAACATTCAACAGATTAATGAACATGAATAGTGCACACCATGAGCCATCATGGAGACACAAAGCAAAGTATAAGGCAGACTCAGCACACATCCTAGACAGTGATACCAATCAAATTAGAGAACACTGCAGTGGAGTGAGGTACAAGTCAGCACTCACTGCAGTCACTGAAGCCTCTGGTGATGTCTAGAAATCTAACCATCGTCAACAAATGACCCTAAACTCATCTAGATATAGAAATGTATGATGAGTCCAGAGTGGATGGCTAGTAGTTACCCAAACCTGGTCACACCACAGATAGAACTTCATCATTTTTAGTGTGAAGTTGGACTCACTTCTAAGCTTTCTACATAGTAAATAATGCTAAAACTGCACCAAACATCATTCCAACACATGTTAAGTTCTCTAGAGCGACTCTTCAAGAGCAAACTCCACTCAGTATGGTATCCTTAATACAAAAACAGCGCTCACCATCATCAAACCCACAAAACATCTGAAACTTTAAAATTTTCACTTATCCAAAGCAAGGGAAGGAATGGAGCTGGTTTTGAAGTCTTTGGTTGTAAGTATTATTGCCCTGAAATATTCTCTCTTGGAATTGCAGCTGATTGAGCACTAACATGGCAAACCAAAGCATCCTAATACAAAGATTATAGCATCCAGAAGATCAAAGTATCCACTTAGTGTGACTGATGTGCCCTGTCACACTCTTCTGAGTAGGCTTTCTCCTTCCTTGAGATACTTCCACTCTAAGAGTGACTTAGGAGGTATTTTCTGAGCCTGGCAAGATGACTCAGCACTTGTTGTCAAGTCTGATGACTTCAGTTAGGTCCTATAGATTCATATGGTTTAAAAAGAAAATCAATTTGTACAAGTCCTCCTCTGATATGTATATATGCATGCAACACACACACACACACACACACACACACACACAATGTGATTATTTTTAAAAATTATTTTCTGAGGTCAATTTTGTGGCCCATGCCTGTATGGATGCTGAGGCAGGGAAATTATTCCAAGCGTGAGGCTAGCCTGTGCTACATTATGAGGCTGTGCCTCAAAAGATCAAACAAGAAAGAGCTATCTTCCAGAAAACCAACAAACTTCTGACTAAAAGTAAACTTTATATTCTATTTAAATGTCCTGATAAAATCTTTCTGAAAAGGTGTTGTTAGAAGGTCTGGGATCTTCTAAAGCTCACAGCTTCTTAAAGATAGTGAGCAGTCCCTATGCCAACCAGTCTAGTCTAAATAGCAGAGGGTTGTCAGTGTAAAACCAGACCTGTTGCCAAGCAACAGGGAAGCATGAACAGCACGCCAAGAAAGCTCTCTCAAAGCTTTTCAAGAAAAATAAACTTTTATGAAAATATCAAAACTTTAAATAATTCCTAAGAAGACTCACAAATGAACCAACCCATACCTCAAATGGATGACATAACCACAGGGAAGGTCTGGAAGAGAAGGGAAGATGTTTGTTTGTTTGTTTGTTTTGTAACAGTATAGAGGCAGCATTCCCTCAGGTGAAGATCCCGACAAATGATTTTAAGTAACAGTCTCCTGCAGGCATGGCAAGCTACAGCCTACAATCCAGGATCTTACTTAGGACAGTATGAGATCTTTGCTTTGTAGCTCCATTGCACAGCTCTTCAGTATGAACTACAATGAGAGCTAGATATCTCATTACGAGGGAAGTGAGTTAGAATATACACATATGGTGGTGTGAAGATGCTTGGCCTTGACGATAATGGACTGAACCTCTGAACCTGTAAGCCAGCCCCAACTAAATGTTGTCCTTTATAAGACTTGCCATGGTCATGGTGTCTCTTCAGAGCAATGGAAACCCTAACTACAACACAGAAAAGAATGAAATGAATCATATAATAAATACTGGGTAATGATTAAAATATCAATATGAACGCAACATTTTTAATAAATACCGCTAAAGAAATATAAAGACATGTATCCATATAAGTATTTATGCATGCATGTACATGCAGCTCTATGCACAGCCGCACATCAATTTATGAATTCTGCATTCAGAGGATATGGCAGCCCACCATCCCTGAACTAAAAAGATTCTGATTCTAATTTTATTGTACATTAAAAGAACAAAAGATTTCTTGAAGAAATAATGAATTATAAAATCTGGGCAAGATAAATCTAAAATATTCCGTGCCTTACATTAAGAATTAAAAAGTAATTTTTTTCTTATTCTAATACAGTCTGCCTAAGTGGGGACAGACTTCAGATCTGAAAAGCCATTTTAAACTCTATCATTAAGCACACCACTTGTCCATCAATGTCTCTATTCATAGTCATACTACAGTGAGTTATTCCAAAATCATCTTCACAGTTTAGCAGCCGAGAAGTCAGTTATAAAAAAAACAACATTGCTAACAGCACATAAAGAGAACAAGAGGTCACTGTCCAGCTGCAAAGGAAACGATACCTTGTCAGTTAAACACATCCTAATGAGTTCAGGACTTAAAACATCCTTCCTCTAGAAACCACTCTATGGCCGGTGGTGGTGGCGCACGCCTTTAATCCCAGCACTTGGGAGGCAGAGGCAGGCAGATTTCTGAGTTCGAGGCCAGCCTGGTCTACAGAGTGAGTTCCAGGACAGCCAGGGCTACACAGAGAAACCCTGTCTCGAAAAAACCAAAAAAAAAAAAAAAAAGAAAAGAAACCACTCTATGTGTTTCCTCTACCTGATTATTCCAGACTACTACTTCTTAGGGAAAATAAAATTAACACTTAAAAAACCCCCAAACCTAATTTTCAATACCAAAATGGATGGAGTGTATTTGGGCCTGCCTCTGTTCTGAAGGGACAGTGAGTCAAGACTAGAAAAGATAAAGAACTCAAAACCTCTATCATGGGAGTCTGGAAGCCCCTATGCATTTCTTTCTTCTATAATCCAATGCAGAGATAAGCCAATCAGAATGCTAAATGCTTATTTTGAAAAGACCATCACGTCTATGTGATGTGTAACACAGATGTGTGTCAATGGGGACAAGTGCATGTATGCTGTGACAAGTGCTATGAGGCAATGGGGCACTCAAGCTGAGGTTCAGCAGGAGCCATCATTACTTGACCCTTTGACCTTCCTGCAGCTTTGTACAAGGTGCAAAGGGTGGAGGTGGGGAGGAAAGGCAGAAAGAATGGGAGATATAAGGTAGCTGAGACCATTAAACACTTATCACATGCCAGCAGGGCCAAGTATGATTCCATTCTACGTCTTTAAAAATAGAGAAGACTGAAACCTGGGCAGGTTCATGGCTGGTGGGAAGGACTCCCAGAAGGAGCTCGTGGATGCTGGCTAGACAATATCAAACCCATACCCCCAATTTCTCCCATGCCTCTGTTGTTCTTCCCTGGTCACAAAGCTATGGTTCATTTTCCAAATACAGAATTAACTGTCTTATTAAAAATGTTATCCTGGAAACTTCCAAAAATACACCCAAATATTAGAATGTTACCTCTGACATGACCCCTTTGGCTTATCCTTTTCCTTACCCCTTTTCTTAAAGAAATACTTTAAAACTATTTTCACACCTAATACAATCATTCTTTATTATCAGTAAATGACCAATGCCTCCTAAATTTCTCTAATAAGCTTTAAAATATCTTTTAAACACCATACACTTAGGACCTACGACTTGGATAATTCAAGCCAGATCTGACCTAAAAGCTTCTTTCCTGTGATGTAGTATCCATAGTTCCAGAAAATACTATGTAACCAACCTGTCAAGAGATGAGAGCAAATAAATTGTCCTACCCTGTTGCAATACCTATGAACCATAACAATTTCAAGCATGGCAAGAAATGTGTAAAATGGAAACAAGTAGCACTTACAGGCCTGTGAGTCTAATTGAACTTACAGCCCACAGCACAGGAGGGAAATCATACCTGGTACTGGAAGTTAGCTTCCCAGGGCTAGTGAGTACAAAGATCTTAGAAGAGAATGTACCACTGCCACTTAGCTAGACAAGCATAGTTCTTGACTACATTCTAAATCTTATCCTTATACCCGCAGGTTATGTGTGGTTTCCAATCCTCTCCAAGGAAGCCTCTCTTAACAGAAAATGAATACCATCACAGAAGACCACAACTGGCCACAATGCAGCCATGAACAGATCATGGGGGGTCCAGTCAATGGATATCATAGCTCCTGCACTCACGTTCAGGCTGCATTGAGGAAGAGGGGCAGAAAGATTCTAAGAGCTGGAAGAGCAGGATGAATGCAGTGAAACAGCCTCTTCTAGAAGTGGCCGTATAAGCAGGACCAGAACCATGACAACAGCAATGGATATTCTAATGTGGAAGGGGAGAAATTATTCAGGGGTCCCACCCCAGACAGAAACTAACAGGCTACTGGTGGGAGAAGAAAAATGAACATCTCTCAGGAAGCCCCCTTATTGTGTGTCCAATGCAGGGTGGTCAGTCCTGAAGTTATAAACACACAAGCAAAAATCCCCCAGACTCAGCAGGTTGTATTTATATGTATTTATTCACATATATACACATGCATGATTAAAGAAAACGAGGTGGACTTTATGCTTGTGTGGCTCTCATCTTTTGGGTTTGTTGCAATTAGATTAATTTCTTGTTTTTCTTGGGTGTAGTTTTTTTCCTTGTGTTGGAGTTTTCCTTCTATTATCCTTTGTAGGGCTGGATTTGTGGAAATATATTAGTTTGACTTTGTCATGGAATATCCTGGTTCTCTCCATTTATGGTAATTGAGAGTTTCCTGGGTATAATAGCCTGGGTTGGTATTTTTGTTTTCTTAGGGTCTTTATGATATCTGCCCAAGATCTTCTGGCTCTTAGAGTCTCTGTTGAGAAGTCTGGTGTCTAGAGTGGTGAGGCAGGAATGGGGGCGGGTAGGTGAAGGAGCCTCCTCATAGAGGCAATGGGAGGGGAGATGAGATGGGGGGCTTACACAGGGGAAACTGGGAAGGGGGGGGCATCTGAAATGTAGATAAATAAAGTAAACAATAAAAAGTAAGAAAGAAGAAAAATAGGCTATCACCTTGAGAGTGGGGTACGTGGGAAGGGCTGGAAGAAATGTCAGAGGTGAAGTGATAAGAGTTGTATTTTAGTCAAGACCTTATTAAAAAGAAATAAATTGAAAAATCAACAAACAATTTAATCTTTTTTTTTTTTTTAAATTAGCCATCCTCAATCTTCAATCAGAATAACCAGGACCCAATCTTGACTTTGGCCCCCTTCTCCTTCCTCTTACACAGTGTGCATGGAATGAGACCACTGATTTCGACAGAATCTCTCCTGTTTTATACTTAGTCCTTAGTGAGCACATGTACTTTATTTTTCATCTTCTGTGTGTCCGCTTTCACTGCTGTTTCAGTTCCACTCAGTACTCCTGAAGCCCTCAGAAGCACTATGCACACATCTTCCACTAGCACTACAGGACCACGGTGTCCATGCTCTCCGGTGGTCTACGTTCTGACAGTCTTACCCAGCACCATATGGTGACGGTATGGAGGAGCTACTCAAGCTACCAGGCTACACCAAGAATGTCTGATCAGTCAGTAGCAGGAAATGGGGCGGGATGAAAGACTCAGCTAGAGACGGAGGAGTCAAAGGATAACTATCCACAGCTGGATAGTCAAAGAACAAGACGTACCTACTCTAATTCTGAAAAATGTTTCGTGTTGATCCCAATATATGTTTCCAAATAGACTCAGAGAAGCTGAGTGCTTTTTTACTTTGTGTCAGTTCACTAAAGCCTTACAGCCTTTTGTAAGAGGATGGTGGTGATCTGTAAGCCAAAGTACCTAAATCTTGGCGGCAAAGTAGACTTTCCTGGAAACCGTTTATAACTCCAAGGCTTCTGTCTCACACAGTCACTTCAATCTGTTGGTTTCAGATGGAAAGCAGGTCTACAGTGCATTTTTAAGTCTCCCAGGTGACTATCACACAGCTCTAACTGAGAACCACTGCTCTTACGCTAGGATACAGTCACTGTTATGTTTTCTGCACACACACACACACACACACACACACACACACACACACACAGAGAAAACAGTGGTCAGGTGCTCGATTTAGGTTTTAATCCAGAGCAGTTTGTATTCCAAACCCATGATCAACATACTACATTGCCTTCTGACCATGCATGAATTATATCCAAATCCTCTGAGTATAAATAAAATGATCAAAGGAAACATAATAAGAGAATTTACTTCTACCTTCTGAGAAGCAGTACAGTGGCATCCTGCATGAAAGTGACCAAGTGTGTCTTACACGAGAGTAGTATGTGCACCTTCGCAAAGTAGCCATGTGCATCTTGTAGGAGGGTAAGCATATGCATTTTGCTCAAATATAACCATGTGCATCTTGCAAAAGTTTAACCACATGCATCTTATATGTGCTTTTAAGCAGACTAGAATCCCCTCTTCATAAAAAAAAAAAAAAAAAAAAAAAGATTCAATTTGAGATTTCAACATTGTCTACAATGTTTTATGTACTCAATTAGTTATTATTAAGTAACAAAACTGCTTCAGTTTTAAAGCTTAGAAAGCAATAGATAACATGCATTAATGCCCTACCTATTTCGGTCCTGCTGACTCCAACTCCATTATAGATTTTCAGGTAATTAAGGTGACAATAATCAGAATCTTCAATGTCGAAGTCACCGAATTTGATGCGAATTCTTTCTCCTGTCTTTACTCGAATCTCCCATTTACACACAGTGCTGTTAGGATAGGTATGTGGGTAGTTGATGGATGTAAGGGTTCCACTCTCAGGGCCTAGTACAGTGTGTCCACATCCATCACCTAAAAAAACAAACAAACAAACAAACAAACAAATGGATTATTCTCCCACCTCAAGCGTACAAATAATCAGCATCTATACACAGACCTAGAGCAATGCAGGACAACAGCACATATTCACAGAGGCAGTTCTTCATTTTCAAAGAACACAGCAGACAACATGGTTCTTAGCACATCTACTCATAAGACGGAGCGAAGGAGCCAAGAGAAATCAAGTTAGGTCAAAATCAACAATGACTAATGCAATTCAAAGTAATATAAGTTCAGAGGACTTTCCATTTGAACATACAATTATGCAGTATTTAAATACATACAATAGTAAATCCTATTATTAAGAGAATATCACCATGCATTTACAGTAACCACTCAAAGTAAATATAAATGTAAAGATGTGGTCAATTGCTGACTTACAAACATCACAAGCTAAAGTCTCTATGAGCAGGAGCAGGATTTTGAGAAAACGTTAATGCATACTAAGATGTCCCAGAACACTGGCCATCTTTCAGACAAGGAACTAAACCTAGATTTGGTGATGTTTAATTCTATATTCCACTGAAATTGGGCTGTGTGACTTCTCCTCCAAAATCTTACTTCTCTCTCATAATAAAAAGTAAGAAACAAAAAGCCAATGGCTTACAGAAATAACTTTAATATCTTAGTAACAGATTACTCTGTTTTAGAAATTTCTTCAGCAAATGAGTATTCAAGTTTTAGTAACAATATATTGTTTGCATCTTAACTTTCTCACAGATGAGTTTTAACTGAGTATAGAAGTCATTAACAAAATATACATTTACTTCTAGATTTAGCTGTTGCTCCCAAGGTAATGTTCAACATTCAGTAACAATGAGGCCCAGTGAGTCTCTTTCTAATAGGATGATAAGTGCATCCATTTAAAATAAGGGGTTTTCTGCCTTAAAAGAGCTATTCATTATCATCATTTGGACTAGTATAGAACTTATAGAAAACATTAAAATGGACACTTTAGCATGAGAACTAGGCATAGTGGATTAATAATATAAAAAATTATGGAGAGAACGAAGTAAATGTGGGTGTGAAATACACTGATTTTTACAGTAAAACAGGCTCTTATATAATAAATTAATACAATTTCCTTCCAAAGCTACCATAAAATTGTCATATTCTTTCTCTCTCTCTCTCTCTCTCTCTCTCTTCTCGATATAACCTTAAGTAAAATTATAAGGCTATAAAAACCTTCAATGTGAAAATAAACACCTAAAATTAAGTACGTTTTGAATAATCATTAACATTTTCCCTTAGAGAGGCAAAAACAACTACTCTAAAACAGTATCTAACATCTGAAACTAGCTTGTGATTCCTGGAAGTGTTTCAATATGTAAAAGCAATCCTTTGATAGATAATTACACATTTCAGATTACGCTATTTTTGATATGCAGAATTGAAAGCTGTGACTGGAAGTATAATGGAATTCTGAAAGTTGAGAATCATCTGCTGACGAATCACATGTGACCATGACGTACCATCTCAGTTCACAGATGCCTCTGCAGACTATCAGTCAACTTGAGATTGTTATTTTAAAATCAGTGTCACCAAAGAGTACAAGCAGAGTGTTCAGAGTAATATTTTAGATGTCTTTATAAGCCTGTTTAACTTTCAATAAAATACAGAAATTGTTTCTTGTCCTTTCCACCATTAAAAATGGTTTAAAGTTAACAAAATACATAATAATTGATGGAAATAGGACTTTTGCATGTGCGGTGACGATGAAAGCAATTAAAACAGACCTGTCTTTTTTCAAAATCTTGTGTCGGGGGAGGGAGGGCATAGCCAGCAAGTTACAGGAGTGTGCCAAGAATGCTGTAAAATCGTGCTGGAGTTCAGCACTCCCTCCTCTCCAAGCACGTGACGTGCACCAGAAACCCCAGTTAAAAGGATGTCTCCAATCTGCTGCAGTGAACATTCTCAAATGCTTTACATTTCAAGGAGTGATAAATTCAACCCAACTAGATGGAATCTGCCATCACCTATGTGTTCGGAACAGCCCATCTCAAAGGGGTGATTAGGCAGAACAGCCATACCCACTAGGCCAGCAGCTGCAGTTTCCTGTTGCTTTAAATGAAGAAATACTTTAACACTGTGAGTGTCCAGACTCCTGACCTGCAACCCCAGCTCTGACCTACTAACTAATGCAGTGGTTCCTCATCCTGTGGGTCTCAGCCCCCTCAGACCCCTGTGTAAGCATCACTTAGGACCATTGGAAATAACAGATATTTGTGTTATCATTCAGAACAGCAGCAACATTGCAGTTATGAAATAGCAACAAAAATAATTTTATGGTTGGGGGAATTGCTACAACAGGAGAAACTGTCTATTAAAGGGTCCCAGCATTAGGAAGGCTGAGACCCACTACTAAACAGTCCACACCTGCAGGGTGGAAAACACTTCCCACCACTGAAAGGCCCGGTGTTAAATCCAAGTCAGGAAAAAAAAAATCATGTCCTTGCTTTCACTTCAAAGGAAGCAATGAATTTCCTGATTATTTTTATGAGTCTTGAAACTAAAGTGAATCTATGAAAACATCTGAAATATGTAAAAATATTTTAAAGTAGGACCAAAGCTTAGAAAATTATCAAGAGGCCATCTACCTTGCTGACTGCAGGGGTTCCTGGTGCCTCTCCACCCCAGGCAGGACAGCATGTTTCTGTCATCTCTAACTGACAACTGGGGCAGAGGCTGGAACACCACTCAAGCAGCTCAGGATGGACAAGAATGACTGGCCTGGAATGTAGTAGACTGAGATTCAAGAGTATGACTTAGGACCAAGGCCACAGAACCTCAGTGTCTTAGTTCTGGGCTGGGCTTATCTGGCCAAAGGACAGTGTGGCTCAACTCACTCAGGGTACAGCTAACGAGTGTAGACTCCTATTTCCCACTTCTCGGTATCTGAAGCAAGTGAACCCTTTATGTTTAATGGTGTACTGTCCCCGAATTTTGGGACTAGTGTATTCTGATAACGATGTTCTGTGCCTAGGGCACACTACCCACTATTACCCATGTTTGTTTACATGACAGAATTGACAAAGTATAGCTACTGCAGAAAGACAACCAGACAACACTCACCAAACCCTTCCACACTCTACTGTACTGCAATTTTGGCAATCTCCATCATCGCTATCATCACCGCCAACTTCCTTCTCCATCCCCAATGGTCTCCACTAGACCACAACTGACCAGAAAGGGTGGATGCTGTTATTGTTCACCTTTCATCTTAAATGTATTTCTGTCAGGGGAAGAACATGGAATTTGATCTGACTGTTCCGGCACTGCAGACGCACCCTGGGATTACTTAGAGAACATGCATTTACTCCCTCTGAAGAGCGCAAGGTCAGATGTGTTAAGCCAGATAACAAATTTTGATACTGTTCCAGGAAAATAACTGAATGATTTTCTTTTACTTTTATTTCTTAAGAGTTTCCCCCAAGGAAAACATTGAACATATTCAAATGCCTGTGAAATACTCCAGCTAGGAATACAGCTTATTTCAGGCTGTTCTATCCAAACTCCAAACCAAGTATGGCTTTTAGACAAGTGTGTGCCCTGATGGTTCAGCCACCCTTGCACATTAGTGATATGGTTACTAATAAATAATACAGTTACTGACTTTTAGTGATAGGAGCCCTCTGTATTCTTTTACCACGGCAAATGCAGATGCAGCAAACCTAAAGAAATATGCCTCAAATGGAGAGCAATGGAGCTTTCAATCCACTGATACTTGTCCAGAGTTTTCACGGACTTTGGTTGTATGGTGAATGGTGATTCTGACTGCACTACCTCTAAGCCTTGCTTCTGTCATACTTCAGAACATTCCCATGGGAATGGAAGAAAAACACGCAGCACTTAGTGAGCAAAAAGTTCATAAAGAAAAGGTACAACTCTTAGCGATTCCCCCAGTTTCATTTGGCTGCAGTGAAGGTTTTACTCACACTGTGAATTTTCAGACTAGAACTATTAGATCAGCCCTAAAACTCCCAGGTTTCCTAAGCCATATAACTTAACTATAACTTAATTTCACTTATTGGTCTTTGTCCCTGGTAATGTGCTGTGCTCTAAAAGTGACTTCTGATGTTAATGCTGGAGGAGTACTTTCCTTTAGCTTGGCATTCTCACATGATCGATCTACCACGTAACACAGTGACATTTTTAAGTAGACTTCTTTCCTAGAGCAGCTTTAGCATGTAGGCTCGTCACAAAGGGCTGGTCAGAACTCACTAATCTCAACAGACACATCATCTCTCAGAGCTCAGTTTACAGCTCCTCTTGGTCCTGTTCACTCTACAGGTTTAAGCAAATACATGACTGGATGCTCATGGATGGCCAAGCCATGGATTTCTCTGCTCCCCAGCACCCTCCCCTGCCAATCTTCACACTCTCTCTGGCAATCACTGTTCTTTTAATGTCCCTAGTGCTGCCTCTTCCAGAATGCCACAGGTGGACACACTCCCTGTGAAGGCTTTTCACATTGTCTCTGTGCCTCCTTTTTTATTGCCTGGTGGCCCCTTTCTCTTATTTATTTTCTTAATACTAAATATAAGGCAGATATGGATGCAGTGTCAAGGGAAACTTTTAGAAAAATAAACAATCCCATCATTCTCTCTTGTCCTGAACTCATCCCTCTATGTGATCTTTATTATTTATGTGTGAGAATTTCATATGAGTACTGTATTTACATCCTCCTCTCCCTTCTTCTCCAACTCCTCTGTGCTCCCCCTTCTTTTTTATTCAAGTTTTAAACATTTATTTATGTATTTATAAACATAGTGGCACTTTTCTACATGTACATCTGCATACCAGAAGATGGTATCAGACAGTTGTGAGCTGCCATCTGGGTGCTGGAATTGAGTTCAGGACCTTTAGAAGAGCAGTGAGTGCTCTTATCCACTGAGTCATCTCTCCAGGCCCCCATAACCTCTTCTTTAGTTATCAGTTACATGTTGTGTATGTATACGTGCATCCATGTACATAGACAAATAGAGCCTCCAGAGCCCGCTCAGTGTTGCTCATTTGTGTATGTGTTTAGTGAAATCACACTCATTAACTCTCCAAAACTCTCCAAAATATGGTTACTTAAATTAGGCTTGAGCAATGACAACACCAGCTGACATGACATACCAATGTGGACAGGCCCCACTCTAGATGAAGAGCTGCAGGGAATTAAAGGAGAGGATGAATTAAGTCTTTCCAGGCATAAGCCCCCATAGGTTATCCGAGCCATGCAATAATTTACAGATCTGAATTTAAAAGGAATGTAAATACACACACACACAGACATTACCCAGGACTCCATGATTAAACTATTGAGAATTCTATAGCATGCTCAGATGTCCATTCTCAAGGACTCACTGTGACCTTGAGGATAGCTACTCTAGCTACGCTATGGTTTTGCTCTCTGTAAAATGAAGACAGTAAGAATCCACTTAGGTACTGTGTGAGTACACCAAGTAGCAAGGGCTGAATTCACACTCACACTCTTAATACACATTTGTGGGGACTATTCTCACAATAGCACAACACTACTGAAAATATATCTGAATGGCTTTTGTCTTTTTTTGTGTGTGTTGACCCATTTGTACTTTGGCTACAATCTAGTCGATTAACAGGAAGAAAAATGCCTTATTACTTTAGAAATTTATAGCAACTTCAGAAGCCCAGATGGTCTCTGTTCTTAAGAGGATGATAATGAATTCCTGAGAGGTGATCTTTACTAATCATTTCTACTCCAATTGAGCAGCACATTCACTTGGAAAGTTCCAGAACTCCCCACCTTTATCCCAATCCTCAAAATCCATTGTCTACTTATAAGATCACCAACTTCTGCTTAGGTGTTCCACAGTATTTCACATTCAATATACCCAAGGCGTCAATGGACAGCTTTTGCATGCTAAGGTGGGCCCTGTCTGTATAGTTTATAGCAGGACAGATACAGCAAGTATTTCCAGGGAGGGTAAGTTCTACGAAGAACTCCTTGTCCATATTTTAATATGTTTAATTATGCACATTTATGCCAGCTTAGCATGGTAATCTGGGGGCAATGAACTCTACTCACATGGATAGCCATGGACAAGAATAAAAGTCTTTAACACACGGTGCTTAATTCAGTAGCAAACCCCAGATAACTTTTGAAACCTTTCACAACTCTACGTAAGCTCACCTAAACGTGATTTCTACCTTGCGGCTCCCAAGACAATTGTGTGGATTCAATCAAACTTAGCTGTGTGGTGGCACATGTTACCACGCATAGAAGGCTGAGGCAGAGACCTAAAGAGAGCCCAAAGCTGGCCTGAGCTAAATAGTTTGCAGCAGGCCAGCCAGGACTACATAGCAAGATCTTGCCTCACAAACGATGAACACAACCATGTTACCTACAAACCTCTGTAAAATTAGCACCCTCTAAAAACTCTGTGATTCCCCACACTGAGCAGATTCCCTTATCTATCCAGTGCCTTAGCCTCCTGAAGATTTTCTGGAAGTTCTGGACAGTTTTATGTGACCTCATGCCGATGGTTAGCTGCCTGCCCATGGCTGGGCACTGATGGACAGTTGTATATGACTTCATGCCCCCTGGTCAGTGCCTGGTAGGCACTGATTCACCCTCTGCCTACTCACTCTTCCCTCTAATTTCTGTGTTTTGCCCAAGAAGGAAACCCCAGAGTTTCTCCACATTAGCACTTCAAGTCCTGGAATTCAGCAGCCTGAATCCCTTCAAACAGGAAACCAGAGAGGAAAGTGAAACAAAACCTTGTTTCTGAAGCAGCTGCATGCTTCCTAGATTAGCAAGTAACGGCCTATCTAAAAGCAGTAAGTTCCTCTACTTCAAGGATTCAGTTGCTAGGACACAGAGTCCTGACTAAATACACCTCCAGCCTGCCATCGAAGCAGACACAAGCTCTAGGTATATATATAAACAGGCAAACAAGAAAGGCAAGATAACATAATCCAAATTGACTGTGATACTGAAGTTCAAGACAGCTGAGAACTAAAGTTACAGTGACAGCAGATGAAGAGCAGATTAAGCTTAGGTGATTGTGGCAGTATAGCAATTATCCAATTTCCCTTGATCTAAGTTCTACTTGCAGATTTGATGTGTTCATTGATCAGGCAGAACTTGTATGAACAGTAAATGAGGTGTGATCAGAGTAGGGAATGAGTTGCTAAGTTACGAAGAGTTGGATTAATTCATATACAAACTCCTTACTGAATGACCAAGAGACAGGTTTCAATCTATGCGGCTAGTAAATTTTGACACAATTAGTCAAACATGGACAGAATTCATTCGCCTTTTTGTTGATGATTTTGGTCGTTAACATTCTTTTTTTAAACTTTATTTTTTCCTTTTTCTTTTTTTTAAGTTTTTATTAATCATTCCATTCGTTTACATCTCAAATGATATCCCACTTCCTGGTTACCTGCTTTACCCACCCCCCATCCCATGATATCCCATTTCTTGGTTACCCCTCCACCCCCACCCCCATCCCACATCTGCCCTCACTTTTGTCTGCATGAGAATGCTCCCCACCCACCCACCCATACTCTCCCGCCCCACCGGTCCAGCATCCCCCTACTCTGGGGCACCAAACCTCCCCAGGACCAAGGACCTCCGTCTCGTCTCGTTGCTGTCAGCAAGGCCATCCTCTGCTACATATGTATCTGGAGCCACTGATCCCTCCAGGCACACTCCTTGGTTGGTGGTCTAGTCTCTGGGAGAACTGGGTGGTCAGGCAGCCTATGTTGTTCTTCCAATAGGGCTGCAATCCCCTCTGCTCTTCCAGTCCTTCTGCCAGCTCCCCCACCAGGTTCCCTGAGTTCAGCCTGATGGTTGGCTCCAAGCATTCGCCTCTGCATTGGTCAGTTGCTGGCTGGACCTCCCAGGAACTGCCACACTTGGTTCCTGTCTGCACGCACCTCTTGACCACAGCAACAGTTTTGGGTTGTCACTGTTCTTGAAAGCAGCCAATCCAAGAGAAGGAGGTTTTACTAAATTAGCTATGTCTATAGTCAGAGTTCCAGTTTAAAAGAAGTCCCAAAGCTGAGACACTATAGCAAAGAACTGGTACTCTTGGGAGGCCTGGGGAAGACTGAGAGACTCCCAGGCCCAGTAAAGTTCAAGAGAGTCAAGAGAGGGCTCCATTCCCAAGGGAATGAGAAAAGTACCCAAATCCTAGACTCCTGGCTATGTGTGACACTGAGCCAAATAGCAAAAAGCATGAAGGACTGACACTAAATAGTGTGCTGGGACAACAGGTCTGCAGCAGAAATGGGGTTAATACAAACATTCGGCATAGCAGCAGACAGCATGGTAAAATACATAACACTCAATTCAGCATGGAAAGTCCAACCTGGATGTGGGTGGGTGGAGACGATTACACAACTCTTCTAAGGACAATGCTTGGCAATTTCAAGTATGATTACTAAGAGAAGAAAAGTAAGGGTGGAGGTACGAGTACAGGATACTGCTATATAAAGATATCAGTACAGACACCAAAATGTCCTGAAATTGCTTAGTGAAATACAAAGTAGCCCAGTCTTATTCCCAACTATAAAGTGTTGACAGGTACTAGTATGGGGTGAGGACAAAGACCAAGGGAAGAACCAGTGGTGAGTGTGAGTGTGTGTGTGGTGGAGACAGAGAGAGAGAGAGAGAGAGAGAGAGAGAGAAGAGAGAGGAGAGAGAGAGAGAGAGAGAGGCTTTAGACAGCATCCTGTAAATGATACAGGAGCTGATGACAGATGTTAGGGAAGTCAGTATGGAGAGCAATATTCTACTGTATTGGATCAGGGTTGGCTCACAGCAACCAGTCAACTGGTACCTGTCAACTGACTAGGCAGAAGCAAAGGGTACAGCACTCGAAGAATGATGACAGGGGCACTGGCCAAAGCTTGCTACTCAGTGTAGGAGTGTGTAGGCTTTTGATTCCCTTCTGTTGAGTCTACAATCCCACTTCTCAAACATCTGCCAATCCTGCAAAGCCCAGCAACCTAAAACTACACATCAGCAAAGCTTCTGCTTCCCCAGGCATTGTAAAATGTCTCCTTTAATCCATACCACTGTACCCGCCACTCCAGTGGAACATAATTTCTTGTTCAACTTGTCCGTGGAGTGTCTAAAGGTAAGGTGATGTTTTATCTCCTCCAAACATGAACGTTCTCCTGAGAGTACAAGATAGCTATCCTCACTCTCACGGTTCTTGAGGAAAATACCACAGAGTACTGATAACTTCTCCCACATCCCAAACAATACAATTTAACCCAAAAGTAAAGGTACTTTACTTAACCAAAGCCTTCCAGAGAATTCTGGACCGCTATCTTTCAACCACTGTCTTCAGACTGTGGGCTGATTTAGCAAGGGGAAGTTCAGTAACTTTTAAAAGTCACAATTGTCACCATTTACTGGCTTTCATTAAAACCAGTTTATCTGAATACTTTCCCATGCTCTTGAAATATGTTGATTTAGTCCAAGTAATGACCTGGAAGATTATCATGATATACGTTATTAAGCTAACATTTTGAAGTGAAATACTTTCTTAAAAATTTTCTCCTGAATGACAAGTTTAATAAAATGTAAAAGAAAATACTGAAAAAGCAAATCTAAGTGATGTGATAGCTTCATAGAGTGAATTCCTTGTGACAAAATTTTACATTTCATAATTTGCAGTATTTTATAAATATGTTTGCCTGTGTTAAAAAATCATGAAACTATGTGAATATAGAAGGGAGAATGAAAAATTGATAAAGTAAGAGGCAACTGTGGATCATTACCATCTGAGAGTTTTGCTTTACATTAACATTATCTTCTGTAAAATATTTTCTAAGATATATATGAAGTGTCGTGGCTGCAAAGTTGTGAGCAAGTTGTCCAAAACCAAAGCAGGAACCCCACAAAAAAAGCTGCTAACGTGCCTACTTCCTGTCTCAGCAGTCACATTTGGGCAGTGGGACTATCTATCCCTCCTCATCCATGGCCAGCCTTCCACACCCTTCCAAAGAGCCCCTGTCTACTTGTATGTATTTAATCCAGGGTGACCATTTCAGGTCTTATATTTATGTTGCTCTTTAGACTACAACATATAAACTACAAATTATAACACAAATTAATTAACACAATTATGCAAAATATCGGCCTCCTACTTCCACATCTTGGTTATTTGGAAGACGTGGAAGGATGACCTAAGCTGAGAATGATTAGGAAAAGTCAGACAGCCTCAGAGTACAGCTACATAAGAGAGGCCTGTTTTAGTTTAGTTCAGTGGTTCCCGACCTTCCCAATGTTGAGACCCTTTAATACAGTTCCTAGTGCTGTGCTGACCCCCCAACCATAAAATTATTTTTCTACTTCACCTCAATTTTGCTACAGTTATGAACAGCAATGTAAATATCTGATACCCAACCCCATGAAAGGGCTTTTCAATCCCAAAGGGGCTGTGAGCCACAGGTTGAGAACCACTGTTTTGAGTGGTTGGTTGATAGCTTCTTGATAGGGTCTCACAAGACAGATGGTGTAGCTAATCAGAAAGCCCTGCTAGCCTGCCTCACTTCCTGTCTCAGCAGTCACATTTGAGCAGTGGGACTATCTATCCCTCCTCATCCATGGCCAGCCTTCCACACCCTTCCAAATAGCCTCTGTCTACTTGTATGTATTTAATCCAGGGCACCATTTCAGGTCTTATATTATATTAACTTCAGTCAAGAGCTATGATTGCAAGCTTGCCTGTATTGAATGTTTGTCAAATCAAGAAAAGACAGAAAATTCAAAATCTATGTAATATTGGTAATTATAAATGTTTCTTTGCTTAAAAAGAAGTTCATCATTTCTGACAATTTGTAGATACTGAACTTCCTTAGTATCACACAAGCCAATGTATTGCTTACCGGAATAAAACTTTTTCATGCATAAACTACAAACACCACTGTCTAACTGAAAAGATTTTCAAAGAATCAGCCTGACCTGTTTCATAGGTTATTAAATTGCAAAATCAATACCCTTGACAACATGTCATATGAATGGCTGTAAACAAATCACTCTTAATGGATTCTAAAAATTAATTTCTTGATATTATATCATGTTCAACTCACATTCTACCCCTCAAGGTAGACAAATCTTCTGTAATATAAATGAGAAAGCTGGGTTACTGAGATAAGGTGACCCAAATTCCTAGTCATAATGTAAACTAGAGATAGAAATTCTATCACAGTAGAGTATTAACTGCTTATTATGAAAATTTACACGATTAAACTTAACATCGTGAATTTTATTCTAAGCCAAGCAGAAAGAAAAATCATTTTCAGCAGGAAATCTGCTGAGAAAGAGCTATGTGCAGCAATGAGTAGAACAAAGGCAATAGATAGCATCATTTCAAAACACTGTCAGGAAGATAAAAAATGCACTTATGCACTGGCATAGACACGGAATACATTTTTACCTGGGTTAGTTGGAGCAAGATTGACTCAGCAAAGCTATTTTCTTGAGTTTACCTTTTATTATAACTACATACTAACAGCAGACATTTGGGAAAGTAAAAAGAAAGGAGCCACAGTTCTACCACTCAAAGACAGCTGATAAGATTTTATCATTCCTTGCAATCTTCTTCCCAAGGCTTAAGAGAGTATAAATTCTACCTTGGAACATGTGGGCATTTTCATATTAAACAGTCTATAGGTGTGTAAGAGTTTCCCATATGTGAGGGAATGTCAGCTGACCAAGAAGGAATGTGCTATCCTAGTTAAGACTGGCTTCAAAGAAATTTCACTACAAACAACATTAGGGCCTCAGAGTGAGAGATTTTCAAAACTTAGGGAATTTACCTCTCATAATTTCTGAATTTTCAGATGCTCATCAAACTAGCCCTTAATTTACTAATTAGGAACTTGTGTTTAATAACTGATAAATACATTATGTTTTCCCTTTGTAAAGCTGTGTGTTACTGGTTCACTTTCTTAATCTATGAAAGCGATATGCATTCCCATAGAAACAAGGCAGAAAATTGATACAAAGGTATTAAACAAACAAAACTGCACAATTTTGAAGAAATAAAAATCATGTCTTTTTAAGATCTCTAATATTATTTTTATTTGTTTTGATATCTTTTGGCAATGGGAGACAAATATAATGTTACAATGCTGACTAAAATGATTCAATATCATTAAAAATAAGATAATGTTGCATGTTACATTAGTCTGGGAATGAATACTCTAAAAGACAATGGTGTCCTACCTAGCTGACTCTTGTTACTCGAAGATTTGTTTTAAACATGACATAAATTTCTAGATGTAAGCCATCTAGAAACGTTCAAACACAGGAGTGTACTGCTTCAATAATTATATTCCTTTCTACATTAAAATATGCTGTATTCACTGTACCTCGGTTTCCCTTTGTTGGAAATGGGATAACTATCTCACAGAGCTGTGTGTTAAATGCACTGATTTACACAAACCACTTAGTCCCGGGCCTCCCCCACACTGAACTTCTGTAGCCATATAAGTCTGTCTCCCCACCATGAGGAAGAAAAACACACGCATAGATGCCAAAACTTCACAGGCTTCCACACTCTAATATAGTAAGCGCTGACTGAATCTGCCTGCAACACATCTACGCCTTAGGTTACTTAGTTTAAATGTGACTATTAAAGCACAGTTTATATATTTCCCTTAGAGATTTCGATGGACTGCGGCACCTTCTCAAAGACAATCCCATGACCTTGAAGATACTCCTTACTGACAAAAAAAGTGCACTCAGCGGGAAGCTGAACTTATAAATGAAAAATGTATTTTACGAAACTCTTCCTAGCAATTAGTAACAAGAAAAGCCATGGAAAAACTAATGCCAAACAAAATGTAGTACGCTGCCCGAAGAAGCAATACTAAAAAGTTCAGTTCTGTATTCTCTTTCCATTATGATGATTTATCAACCAACAGTTTTGCCCGCTTCTGGAATGGGATTGTAGAAGAAAAAAGTTTTGTCACTTTCTGGGAAGTTTGCCCTTTTGGTAGTGGACAGCTACTCTGGGCCACTTCTGTGTTTGATCAAGTCAATCTACAAACCACCGTCCTCGGTAATGTGCAGGTGCTCTGAAGAACGAATTGCAAACCCAAGAAAGAGCACTGCAATTAGCTTCATTCGCTTTAGAACCTGGGCACCATCCCTAAGAACAGTAATCACTGCCTGTCTTTAATAAGCTCAAGATGCTTTTAATTTGCTTCCTACTCCGTCCATCAATCCCGAAGGAGACAGAAAGCAAAGAGGCCTCCATGGCAGGGTCTCACGTCCCTCTTTCAAAGAAATGAATGGCTTTGCTTTGGAAAAGTAAAGCGACACAAACTTGGGACACCGGGAGGCACCCCTTCTCCCCGACACATCAGTCTCGCCAGTGTGTGTCTGTGCATCGCTGGGTTCGTCCGCAGGTTCCTTCAACAACCAAGAGCCTCGGGAGACCGACTGGCGCTGGCCACCACTCACCTTGCTGGGCTCCAGCGTCCTGGAGCAGTAGGAGCAGCAGAAGTAGCAGCCGAGGCCTGGAGGAGGAGTTGCGGCCAGGAGGGAGGGGACAGCAGCCGGCGCTGGGCAGTGCGGCCCGACTGGTGGCCGCGGGCGCGGCCCGGCCTCGGGGACCCTGCGGGCTACGCGCGGCTCTCAGCGGCGCCCGGCTCGCCATCGCGGCGGCCGGCAATCCGCCCGCATAGTGCGCGCGCCGCGGAGCCCCGCGCGCCCGGGGCCCGCAGCACCCGGCGAGGACCGGGCGGCAGCGCAGCGCGTCTCGACCGTTCCGCTCTGCTCCCCGCGACCGCTTCCCTTCTCTGCGCTTCCCGCCCCGAGACCCCAGGCTGGAGCGCGGCGGACTGGAGGGTGGCACCGGGGCCGAGTTGGAACGCGCTCCCGCCGCGCTCGTAGCCCGACCGGCTCTCGGGCAGGCCCGCCCCGCTCCCTCGCCCTCCCTCCCGCGCGCGCAGGCCACGCCTCCTCCGCCTGCTGAGGCCAATGAGCGGCCAGATCTGGTCCAGCTCCTTCTGTGTCGCCCAATCAGCACGCTGTCTGTTCTGTCGACCTGTTAGCTCCTCTCCTAGAGCTCCACCGCCCCTCATCCGCGTCTGCCAATCGCCCTGGACCTCTGGGAGCGTCCCACCCGCCTCCCTCGATCGGGTTCGCCCCCTAGCCGGGCCCGGGAGCGGTCCCCGCCCCACTGAAGAGCCTGTAGTTTTTGGGACCACTGCCCAGAGTGAACCCGCCGAGACTCTCTGGTCAGTGACTTCCGGGACTTCCCCATCCCGCGCTCTCCTGCTTCCCAGAGCCAGCTTGCTCATGGCTCCTCCCCCGTCGCACATCAGGCCACTGGAAGGGGTGGGATGGCTGGATGCTGGATGGTTTCAACGAGGAGCTGTATTTAAAGGACTGTTTTTTTTAAATAGCAGAGTGTGTTTTTCTTAATTAAAACTACGTCAATTGCAGCAACATCTCTGGGTACAATTACAGATACTCTGTTCAGTTTTTGCAAAGATAGCTTCTAGGTCTTTGGAGAGGAAGTATAAAATAAGACCTATGTTGCTAAAGTCCAGTATCTGTAAAACTGTGCTCAGAGAAGTCCCAGGAATTAGAGCCACCTTACAGATAGTTTGCAGATTTTGGAATGGGCAAGAAATGTCAGTACATCATGCACATCAGAATGAAACAAGTACAAATTAAAATAATAGGCAATTTAATGCAGGCTGTGAGCAGGCAGTATGGCAGAGGAAAGAGCAGTCTTTAAAGAAGAATCCACAGAACTAGACAGTAGTTTTATAAAGAAGATACTGTCAGGGTTTTTTTTTTATAGGAACTCCCTAAAAAGAGTATGGTACCCTTAACAAACAGGGACTTAGTAAGATAGAACAGTTTGCATAGCAGAAGAAGTAACTATAGGGCATTTGTATTATCTTTCAGTTTATGGTGGTTCAGCTTGGTTGTTTTTCACTGGACCAGCAGTATTGCTACTATGCCCTGTCTTAATGATGACTGCCTTAACAAGCCATAATTTTCTGGCAGCTGGGTATTCTCAAAGCTAAGCAACTGATGCTCTACAGCAAACTGATACTGTCATAGGATGTCTACTACCTTTTTTTTTTTTTGGTTTTTTGAGACAGGGTTTCTCTGTGTAGCCCTGGCTGTCCTGGAACTCACTCTGTAGACCAGGCTGGCCTTGAATGGATGTCTATTACCTTGAAATACTCTCTTGACTTAACGTATTCTCAAGTTATGGTCGATTTATCAAATGTGACTATCATGAGCCAAGAAGCATCTATCCTGGAATGCAAAACCAGAGAGATAGGTCATTGGTTAAGAGCTTGCTGCCAATCCTTATGATCTGAGTTCGATCACCAAGATTTACATGGTGGTAGGAGAGAACTGACTTCTGTAAGTTGTCCATGGTCCTCCGGATGTGCATTGTGGAACATCCACCCCCGACACCAAATAAATAAATAAAATACATGTTGTTTTTTAAGAAAAAAATCGATATGAATACCCAGCTAATAAATGAGGCTATAGAAAAGCAGGTTGTACAAATGTCAGTTTGAGAAGTATGTGGGATTTCGATCTGGAATTTGTGAATACATGTGATAATCCTCAACATGTAAAACATATCCATGGTCAAAGAAAACCCAAGTGTTAGAAAGGACTCTAGAAGTCATTTTTTTAAAGCTTCCTGCATATTTCTCAAACAATATGCCTTCCAATCAATGTATCTGATAATCATCTATTGGGTACCAAAGAAAGCCTTACTGTGATAGACCCAATATGAGTCCTGGTCACACAAAGATCAGTTAGAGAAGCTTATATTTTAATGGAGAAGACAAACATTTAAACAAATCCATTGTCTCTAGTGCCAATTTGGAGGCATAAACTGACAGACCTAACACCATGATCTGCCCTGGCAAACAGCCAGTCCTAAGCCAAGGCTTCAAGTGATAGTCCTTGAAATAACGCACCTCACATGTTGGACCACTCCTTCTGTATGGCCCCCTAGTGATGACCATAGGCCACAGAGTGGACACAGCAAAGTGTTAGAAGCTGCTGGCTAGGATTCCTTCACCTACATAGAACTGCACAAGAAGCAGAGTGAACTACCACAGGTATGAGAACCTTTCTAGAAATGAAAGCACTGGGGTTGTGGCTATCCCACCTCTAGGAAATACAGCCTGAAAAGACTCAGAATTTCTTGTTAATAAATGTCCCCACAGCAAGAGAGAGACAGATGCTCTCATTTTCTCTCTGTTTGGTATATTTTAAAGAGTTGTTAAAGAGGAGAAAACAGTGGTGACATGTTTCAGAGGACAGAAGAGGGAAAGACAGAGAGGGAGAAACCAGCATCTGAAAAAAGATGCTAGCCAATGTCAATGATGCTAGCCATCTGTCTTCGTATTGTATTCTTTTGTGCTTTAGCTTCCTGAGTTTCTGGAGGTTTGGCTGGGGAACAGCTGGAGAACGTCCCCTGCTGTCTGACCATGGGAAATCATAGGAGGAGCACTGATGTGAGAGAATTGAGATAAAGTGCTGCCCACCGTGTCTCTCCACTTCTGATTGTGGTTGATCAAACAGTTTTGGAAGGCTACTGTGAGATAATGAAATATTTCTTAGGAACCTTCCATCAAAGTCATATATCAGGCATTCGAGTCTAGAACAGTCACTGCCAGAGGGTAGTCCAGGTTTATATTCCCTCTCCCACTCTCTGTATACTTTTCTAGTTAAGTTTACTATTTCCTTTGCCTCTGGGACTCAGTTTCCCTGTAGGCTGATATCTACTGAGTCAACAGGAATAGGGCAGTTTTACCCCATGAGATTCATCTGCACGGGGCCAGGATCTAATTGGTGATTGTGAAAATCAGTTAGAGGGAATAGGTTTGTAGAAGGCCACCACCATCATAAGAGTCATAGCTAGAGGCTAGAGTGTGTCCCGTTGGCAAGCCTGGCCAGCTTCAGCTTTCTTACAGAAGGTGGGAACTTTAGAGATTCTCTTGGGTGCAAAACAACACACAAGCCCAAAAGGAGTAGAGACGTCATCACACACGAGATCCTGGACATGAGCCAGACCCTGCGGCCACCGAAGTTGTCTCTTTGGGTTGGTAAGTGAAATAATGCTTTGAATGTAGGCTCTAGGGAAGAGATGGACTCAAGGAAAACACCACATAGGATAATTGGATATGAAACACTAGGAATAAAAGTCTGTATCATTTTAATGCATATTTACTCCATGTGAAGATGTTTAAAAATAGAAATAGATTTCCAAAGTGAATTTTAATTTACAAGACTTCTCTTCCCTGACATCTCCTTCTTCCTCTTTTTTTCCTCATTCTTTTTTTCTTTCATCTTTTCCTAGTCAATAAAGAGCAACGGGAATTGACATACAGAGAGAAAGAAATATGAAGAGCCCTCACCCCACAATTTCATCTTGTAAATGAGCTGAAGAAATGAGAACAGGAGGGAAAGCCCCTGGGGCTGGTGGCCTGGGCTTCTGTCACTACAGACATCTGGCTTTTAATGACATGATATGGTAAGAATCATTTGGCACCATCATTGCTGTTAAATGTCTTTAAAGCATTAATAAAACATAAGAGACTTGCTTAAAATGGCATTTATACTGGAAACCTTATGGTGATGGTATGTCATGAATCACTGGTGAGCTTTATCAGTGGCCCTGTTTTTGGCAGGAAAACTGAAAGGGGGAAATGAAGGAGAATTTGCTTTTGTGATCTTCCCCTGAGGTCAGAGAGAAAGAAGCCTATGGCAGTTCTGGGGAAATATTTCAAACTTCAAAGACGAGAGGCCTAAGCTCCAGTCTCTGTTCTCACAAGAGTGTTTTCTTTGTCCTGTGGACCGTCGGGACAAATGTTTATAGCCATGCTTGTTGCTGAGCATCCGAATTCCACTAATGATCCCTTCTGTGAAACAAAAATGGTTTGCAGACACGGTCCCTTTGTGTGGTTGGTTTCCTTTGGCTCATCTTTTCAGACAAGTCTCTCAGGTTTAGTCCTCAGATTTTCTTATCATTGATCAACTAGTGCAAAAGACGTTTGTTATATCAAATTCAAGGCGCAAGAGTCTTCATTATATTTCTTTATATATTTTTATAGAAGGTGTTTAGTTTCTACAAGTAGTTTGTGAGTTATCATTTTTCTTGTAAGAGTAACCTCGGTGTATGTCAGTGACTACTTTGATTTCTTTCTACTATGTTTTAGTTACTGCGACTATCTCTCCATTTCTGTTCTCCATCACATTCTTACTCCTTCACGTTTTCTAGCAATATAAGGAATTTGGTATCGGAGAGTAGCTCAGTGGTAGAGTATTTGCCTAGTATACAGAAGACCCTGAGATTAGTTTCTAGTACTAAAGGTAAATTATGTAAATAAAATTAACTGGTTAATTCTCCTGTGGTTCAGAACAAGAAGCCTCCACTCCAGTGTTTATCTCTGATGGAAGCTTCAAAAGACTTCAGTGAGAGCATGTGAAAATTGCCTAGAAATGAGAGAATTAATTATACATGAATGGTTAACATACCACTAAATACTAATACTAAAAACAGCTGAGTGTCCGAGACAGCGTGTTTTAGAAGTAAAGTAACTTCATGCTACCATGGCTCTATGCTCTGTTTCGAGGGATGCTTGCTGGGGACAGTTAAGAGTTATAATATAGAATTGAGACACTGTTTAGCATCCGAACAAACTCAGTTGTTTCAGAAGATCTGGAAACCACCCTGGAGAAAGTACACACCTGAGCTCCTGCTGCAGACTGCTGTTAAGCCTGCCAGGCCCCAGCCTCGGCTTAAGTTTCTCAGCCATTTACAGAAAATTGATGAATACTGTTATAAATGTAGAGATGAATAATTTTATATTTTCATTGTCTGTCCTGCTTTCTCGCTCCCCCCACCCATTTCTTTCTTCACCTTTGTGCGAGCATCTGTTTGTTTGGGTGAGTGAATGCAGCACGGATGTAGCCTTAGTGTGGCATAGAAGTCAAAGGCTGACCTTGGGTATTAGTCTCAGCTTTCCCTTGTTTCATACAAAGTTTCTTGTTTGCACTGCACCCCTCCAGGTTAGCAAACAAACAGCTTCTGTAGATTCTGCCTCCACCTCCCCCATCTCCATAGCAATACTCTAATATGGGTTCTGGAGATCCGAACTCAGCTCGTCCAGTGTGTGTTTAGTCCAGTCCAGTTCTCCAGTCTTTTATCTCTTGGATAAATTCTAAATCTTCCATTTCCAAATTGCTACATTATTGAGAAGGAAAGAAAAAAAGCAGAAGAACACAGAATTGGTCTCTGGGAAACGTTTACTCTGAACAGAAATGTTCTGTTGTGTGGAGGAAGCAAACAGGACCTTGGAGCAAGAAAGGTAACATTATCCAGAGGAAAACGGAATCAGAGGAGATAAAGCTGGTTAGCTACGTGGCAGGAAGCTGCAGCTGCCAACACTGGAGAAATAGAATTATCCAGTTGTATGAATGCCAAGATGCCTTGAAACATAGAACTAAGTCAGGAGTGATGCCTGCAGTCTCAGCCTCGTGGGAGGCGGGCTGGACTGAAGCTAGTCCATGGCAGAGTAACTCACACAATAAAAAAATAGGTGCAGTAATAATACTCAAGAGAGCTAAGAGAAAATCAAGGTATTTGTTGTGTATGATATATTGCAATCCTTTCATTACGCTGTTCCCAAATGTTCTATTAAGTTTGCTAGTAGTAGACTTAATTTGGATGAAACTTATGGCATTGGGAAGGGAATACAATCATGACAGTATCCAGATTATTCAATGTACATAAGAAAGGGCAGTATCCTCATGAGGTGAAAAGAGAAAGATCAGGTGATTGTCAGAACCATAAATTTGAGAAAATTAAACCTCTATGCTACCGCCTACCTGCTAGACAAGAAACTGGATTTCCAACTCTTATTAGGTCTGTATATTTGAAAAGGTGGGCATAGCTAGCTAGAGAATTTGGAATCATCTAGACGACCAATACCTATTATACTAGGAGAAGTAAATAATGTAATCAATTTTAAATATTCTGCAAACCAAGAGAACAGAAATGGAAACAGTGTTAAATACACACATCATTTCCTTCGACTATTTGTTTTTAGTTCTTTAATTACATATTAACTTAAAGTTTAGAATAAGTCACTAACAATGGATTCTAGCATCAAGCCTTTGGAAATTTGATATTTAAAAAGAAGACAGACCTAAGGTCTTTTAAAACGAATAAGTGTATTATCCCTTTCATACCACGTTCATAGGCAAGCTAATGCTAGCCTGCCTAACACAGTAACATATAAATGAGATGAAAATGTATATTTTCACTGAGGCGGGTTCTTTTTTACTTTTGACATTTCATTAACCATAGTTTGCAAAATGATAGATTGTGGATGTAAAGGAAATGATATATTATTCCGAATAACCTAATTCTCCATGACCTTCTGCATTGATAGTCAGATTTTAACGCCACTGTTAAGTATTGCATTTGACTGACTGACTGACACACACTGTCATTTGGCCCACAGCTAACACACAGCACAAAAGGAATGAAGTGAATGATTTCTTCTGAAGGATGAACTGCTGATGGCAGTAACTTCTAGGACAGAAACAAAAGAGAATATTATTTGCCTACACTAGTATTTCTCCCCCATCCTAAAGTATAGGGCATGTCTAGTCCATGTAGACTTTTTGAATAAATAAAATTATTTTCTTACTACTTATATAGTTTTACCTACTGCTGTTTCTTCAAAATCAATATATCATGTATATTTGTGGATCTGAAGATTCATTTTGGGTGTATACATGATGTACATGCCTTGTACTACTAACTTAACTAAATGAAAGGGAAAAGTGTGGCTTTTGTAAAAGTCGCAAAAAGTCATAGATTGGCAAAGGATCATGTATATCAACACAGATGTAAACAGTATCCATCTAAATATTTATTTAGATATTTTGACTTTAAATAGTTTTTTTCCTTCCAAGATATATTATTGAACAACAGTAATCCAGGGTTCATTTAATCTCTCTGTTATTTCCATTACTCTTATATTCAAAAGTAATATTCAGAAAGTACTCAAACACAACATAAATCACTCATGAACATATTCGGTATAGCCACTATTAGTTATAAATATAAATATAATATAAATAAATTAAATATAATATAATATAATTAAATATAATTTAAATTTAAATTAATTAAATATAAATATAATATATATCCATTAATTAAATCACCTACAAAATAATATTCCTTACCAGAGAGACAAACTGAATTAGCCTCACATTTTAATAATAGCTACAGCACTGCATAATTAAATTGAAACTCTCTCCAAGTGAACAAACTCATACAGGCACTCATGATAGTTAAAGAAGCCATTCATTAAGAGAAAATAATGTTATACATGCCCAGAATGGAAATTATAATATAATTTTTTGCTCATAAAGAAAACAAAATGAAACAATTAAGCTGTGTCTAATGACATGTAAAAATATTATACTGAAATCTCATCTATAATAATGCCCTCTCTTCTGTAGCTTATTTCTCAACTTCCATGTCTACACACTGTGCATATGAAACATTCATATTCTTTACCTAGCAAGATTTTCTTACTGATTCTGGAATTATTTCTGAAATTAATGTTCTTAGTCTATTCTGTTAGAAGAAATAAGCCCTATCTTTATTTTCTCAACTCAGACAATAAGAGAAGTAACTAATATTTATGGAAGAAAGAGTGCTATGCTCTAAATATCCTTTCTCAAATATTACTTCTATGACCTGGGTATGGTGGTATACATCTATAATCATAGCCCTTCGAGGTAGAGACAGGAGATGTGAGTTCAAGACTAGACAGGGCTATGAAATAAGTTCAAGCCGGCCTATACTAGAGAGACTTTGTCTCAAATCCCAAGGGTTATGGGTATAGCTCAGAGGTTTGGATAGCACTTACATGTTTTGAGGTCAATACTGGCACATTCAAAGAACAGAGAAAAGTTACCTCTATGCATTTAATAGGTAGCAAAGGATTAAAAGAATGTTATTTAGCAGAAAACAACATGAATTGTTGTGGAGGCCATCCTGAGAGTGTGAAATGTAAAACATGGCAGCCCGCCATGTGAATTCTTTTCCCATCAGGTTTCCAATATGACTGAAAAGAAACAGAGCTGCCTAAAATAATAACTCTTAAGTTTGTGAACGATGGCACACTCTGAACCCCCCACCAAGACTGGAAAATGCCAAATGAACTATGGCATACACTGAACTACTCCACGAGATAAGTGCCAAAGGCAGGGCCTTCCAAGTTCTGAGAATCCCTGATGGAAGCCTAAGGCTTCCTGAATAGTGGGGAAACTGTTGAGAACAGTGCCACTCAGAGCTTTATTGTGACAATTAGGTGTTTGGGTTCCATAGAATCATTAGCATTTTATTATTTAAAAACCTATATGTTTTCCTCTGTGTCTTCTGAGGCTGTACAGATGCCATGTGCATTTGCCTTTGATGTAAGAGTCTAAATGAAACATTTTGATCCACTATGTGGTATTGTTGACCTGGGGTCCCTCTGCAGGTAATCTCTAAACCTTAGCAGCAGGTATGTCTAATAGCGCCTTCGCCTTAAGCAAGTAGATCACCAATGACAGTGGGTACACCTTTATCATTGTAAGGACTTTTTTCCACATTTCCTTTTACTGGTATGTAAGGGAGGTTCTGATACCAAGGTCTAGTTCCATAATGAATTATTGATTTGTCAATAAAGAAGGCCAGGAGCCAATTGTTGAGCAGAAGTGACTGGTGGGACTTCCAGGTCCCAAAAGGAAAGGAGACAAGCTAAGGAGAGAAAGGCTTTTTCTCCCATGCTTTAGAGGAAAAGGAATACAGTAACCATGTAAGACCTTGGGGGAGCTAGGGCCTGCAGCTTCCACTATGGGTAAGTTGCCAAAGATGTTTGGCAGGGACTACATGGAACAAGCCACTAAGAATTAAGGCAAGAGAGAAAAGGAGATAATAAATTGGACAGGGCATTCATTTCCAGCCAGGAGATACTTGCACCCTGCAATTGTGCCTAGAAGGCAAGTTAAGGTGACAAAGCTGTCAGTGAGTCTTTTATCACTTGGATTCAAGGGTATCGGAAGTGGGCTGGTAACACAAGCCCTCCGGAGCAAAGGTGGGTAGAAAAGAAGCCAGGTTAGGACTGGTGCAGACTGTTCCGGAGCTAAGCCAGGGCAAAGTTGGTAGCGTGATTTTAAAAGTACACGAACACTGGTGTACTTCAGAAAGCATTTTGTGACAAGGGCAGGTACCTCCTTGCAACCAATGAGGAATCATGAACTTTAATATGGAACCACCAACTCCCGGGCTCAATGCCAACTCTAGCCACTGGAGGAAGGGACAAGTAGCACACAATAGTAAGCAGTCCATGCATGCAGTACTCATGTCTCCTAGCTCTCAGTGCGGAGGGTGTAATTATCGACAGGTACAGGGCACAGTAGTCAGTGACTCGACTGGAACTACCCAGGTTGAGATACCAGGGCAGTCTATGGTGAGAGCGTTTGTGTTTTCCTCCTACTAGACCACACTTCCTCCATGCTTTTTTGAGAATTTTATTTGGATCATTAAGTGAGTAACATCCTCTCTAAAGCTTGCTGGTATTTGGGAACAAGTGAAGTATCTAATTAAAGTATATTTTGGGTTGTTACACAATTATTATTTGATACAGGTGGCTGCTTTAAAAGATGTGTTCTAAAATGCCCTAAGATATAAATGTTATATCTTCTAAATTTTCATTAAAAAAAAAAAAAAACTTAGGCATAAAATATTTTAGAAAGTATACAGCTCAAGTCCCAGAGTTGTGCGAGGCTGAACTTAGTATTTAGAGAGAATGCGTGGGCAATCCTTGTCTTTACCTAATTAATGCAAGTCTAAAAGAGGCTCAAGGAATCACAGATGTTAATTTCCATTTAAATAGGGTGGCTTGATCACATGTGTTTATTTCCTCTCTGAAAATGATTTTTAAAGTGACATTGAAAGAATCAAAAATGTATGTGCCAACAAAGATGAGTTTTACAAGTCACATAAGGCTGAAGGGCTGAGACTTAAGAATTACAGCTGAAAATAAAACCATGGTCAAGTTATGCAATTGTCTGCAATGTCAATGCTAGGACACTGAGCCCTTTCTTCACCCTGGTGTCACAGTGGGTACTCCAAAAAGTAGTAAAGGATGGATTGTTCTGAAATTTCACTTAAGAATCTGGAACATTCTGCTGGTATTATGGATGGGCTTAACTATTATTGTATACCTGCTATGGGCTGTAGCGTGCCATTCTTCATTCAGTGAATAGGCCTATCCTATGTCTCTGAAGTTCAAAGCATGTTTCCATTTTAATAGCTACTTTCTTTTTTTGTTCAAAGCTACTTTTAATACTTTGCGGTATGCCCCACAGGAATAAAAAACACTGGAAAGGGGTAACCCCCTCACCCCCAGGAGTGGTCCAGAGAGAGAGAGAGGCTGCCTGAGGGGAAGAAAGCACAAAAGGAACCCACTGCAGACTCAGGGCAAAGGGAATGCCATCGGTGCTGGGACCTGTGAGCACTAAAGCATGGTGGGACTGGCTCCAGGCACACAGTCATAGAACAAGAGAGTTGGACACGAAGCCACAAAGGTACTCGAATTCCTCCTTCTCCTTTGCCTTTTTCTGCTTCTGCTGCACGATCTCTGAGTCCCTCTGCTTGCGGGCTGCAGCAGAAAGCCCATCATTTCCCTTAACCGAGTCGCTCCGCTTCTTCACGTTCTTCTGGCGGGCAAGCTGTCACTGGTTACTACGGGTCATGGCAGCGGCTTCAACCTGACTCCTTGAGTCCCCTCGTCTTCCTGGCGACGTTGCAGGCATAATAGCTTGTTTCTTGATGGACAAGAGCCTGCACTGACCTAGAGCAACGCGAGATTGAGGAGCAACGACTAATTTCTATAGAGTTGGTTGAGCAACATAAAAACATGAAATTTTATTTCATAAACATGCTTAAATCCCAAGTTACCAATCTATTTGTCTGCTGGAGAACAGCAAATGTTTTTACACTGGTTTTATTGTCTTATGTCAGCAGACTACAATGATAGCATCTTGCGGCGAGGGTTTTTTAAATCGCCGTATGTGCTCAAAGAATGGAGATCAGTTTTCATTTAGATAAAAATTCTGTCCTTGTTTAGACTTTAGGTATGACCTTCTATCCCCAGGTTTTGCTTCCAACTTTTTTTCTTAAGACTCCCTAGATATGGATGCTTTCCTGAGGAAATATCGAAGTTGAAACATGTTAGTGATTTTTATTTATCCTTTCCTAATTTCAAAAATATCCTGACTCTTTTTTCCTAGCTAAGTGTACAAGATTCTGGATTTTATATCTGGATTTCACCTCCAAGTTCTGGTTTGTTAATCTGAAAAATGGGGTTAGTAATGGGATCTTATCACAGAATTGTTGAGGATTAAATAAGAGGCATACTTAAAAGTTTTGTGTAGTGCTTAGCAGAGAGCACTCCTCAGCGAATGTTAATCAAAGGCACCACTTTTTTGGGGGGGAGGTTTATTTAATTCTATGTAATTTCATGTTCCAAATGATATCAAGGCACGCCTTATCTATTGGGAGAGATACATTCTAGTCAATTAAGTTCCAACAGCATAAGATGTTAATCTATTAGATCTATGCATAAATAACCTGTGTAATCTCCATGTTCTCAGGCCGTGAGAGATCATCACTCACTGTTCAGCTTAATGGACAATGGACCAGTAAAACCACACATGAATATTTAACATAGATATATTCTCTTTCCCATGTTTAGCCTCTCCTAAATTTTTATATTAATAATGAATCTGTTAGTCACAACTAGTTACCAATATAATTTTCCTTTTTATTTCTCTCCTTATAGACGTTTTCTTTGGAATGCTAAAGTACTCTACTAAATATACACATGCATGAGAAGTATTTTTCAAATAAAGATGTCCAAGTGACTTAATTCTGGCCAGTGAAATAAAAGGAAGATTCCAGTAAACTTGTAAAGGGAAAGGCTTAGGCAGCAACGCCACTTGCACTGTTCCTTTCTTCTGCATGTAGAAGGTACGCTCTGGTGTCCTGAAGCACAAGAGTATTAGAATTAAGACAAAGCTATTGACAAAGTAAAGAGTAGTTTAGAATGTAAAGACAGAAGCTATTTACAAAGGTTACAAAGTAGAAAACCAGAAAGAATTGGAAGTCCTATATTATAATACATAAACATATATTTATATATAAATACTATAAATACATTTATTTGAGAGGAGGGAAAAACAAACCCCATTTAGGACTACTTACTAGGTTTCTGTTCTTTGTGAGTAAATTCACTTGTACCTGGACAGTTATAACACAACACGTGACAGGTGCGTGCACATTGAGCTCATTCTAAGGGGAGATCTTACTGTATATACTTTGCTATAGTCAGAACTACTGTCCTTTTTACAGAAGTAGAGAATTAGAGTAAAACTGCTCTTCTCCACTGAATGACATAGACCTTAGTTAATTTGTAACATACTCTTCATTAGCATTATAAGAAATGAGTATGAATGAGTAGTGCTGTCTCCTTTAAGAGGCTTATGATTGCAATCCAGATAACTACACAAATATGAGTAATACAGAATAGGCTCAAGGGCATACCATGACTTAGGGTGGATATAGAGGATGGTGACATCGCTGGTTGTTGGAGGGATCTGGAAGGAGTCACAGAGAAAAATAGGCAGGGTTTCAGTAGCATAAAGGTTAAAAGAAGTGATTCAGTAAAATAAAGGTTAAAAGAAACAAACGGTTCGGGCAAAAAGAATGGAGGGAACTGGGAGGTGTGATCTCAAGATTTAAGGGTTGCCCTGTGAAATATGCTAATGGTTTTCAGCTCTTGTCTTATGGTGAAACATCCTTTTAGATCATTTTGAGCTGGAGATGCATCTCCATGATGCCTGTGTCCTCTGTTTCAATCCCAAGCACTACTGTAAACAATCTCTAGGTCATTTTGACGGCACGTTTAAATTTTAATTCAACTACCCTTGAAACTTTTGTTGGCTAAAAATGTGTTTCCCCATTCAGTTCTTTGAAAAAGCAACAGAAGCATGAAGACATTGCAGTTTGAGAAACATTGACACAAATGTGAATTCTTTGCACATACGGCCTGCGAAGGAGCATGGAATACACTGGGACATCTTTATTCTTCGTGATTTGAAAGTTGCCTATTTTGATGATATCAGGAGTATAACAGCAGTCTCCTTGACCATCCGTGTCTTCTGTATCATGCACCAATGCTTTTAATTGTATTCCTCGCCAAGCAGAAGAATGTCACACAAAGGAAGAAACAGAGCCTTGGAACTGATAAGAGCTTGTGCATTGTGAATTGTTCCACAGTGTAGGAGAGTCCCCAATGAATCCTTGTTCACCACTTTATCTCCTGCATTTTGAAAGTATGGTCTACGACATGCTTTGTG
This sequence comes from Mastomys natalensis, assembly GCA_021653895.1. Classification (NCBI taxonomy): domain Eukaryota; kingdom Metazoa; phylum Chordata; class Mammalia; order Rodentia; family Muridae; genus Mastomys; species Mastomys natalensis. Next base: position 3,390,505 of record JAJTUV010000315.1, on the reverse strand, counting down.
ACTGGGTGGTGGGATGGAGAAATTGCCCTTCTTCAAGGTTACCACAATAGTTAATACCATGGAATTTTTTTTCTTTAAACAAAACTTCTCGTAAGCCTATCTAAGTGAATGAGCAGGCTGTAAGGGTATCAGAAAAAAAAATTAATGAATAAAAAGTATATCTTTAAAAATTAGGCAATATGGTAGACACAGTCTGAGACTGCTGTGTGTGTGTGTGTGTGTGTGTGTGTGTGTGTGTGTGTTATGTGTCACGAGCACTCCCGATATGGAAACTGTGTGCTGTGTTGAAGATGCACTATTTGAGTCCATAAAGAATGCATTCAAATCACAGCCTATGGAGTGAAACCCTTGTTGCTGGATGATGAAGTACCTCTATGGTCACATAGAGCAACCCAGGCTATTCTCAGGTTGTTCGTTCATGTTGTTTATTGTGGCTGAAGAGATTTTCTTGCAGAATTCCCTGTCTTCTGACATTTCCCCGAATCTTAACTTTGAGTGGAGCCTGGGTCACAGGATTCACCAGTGTCTGGATGACTATGTCCTTGACTCCCTACAGTATCCTGAAAGCTCCATGTGGATATCTAGTCTTTAGAGATTAGGTTAAGTTTTCTATGTGTTAATTATTATTATTCCAGAATCCAAAGCTTTTCCCTAACTGTGACTTTGTTTGTTTTAAAGAAAATACCCTTTTTTGTTCCTTGTGTTGGGATGTATAATACAATGTTTAGTTAGGGACAATTTTAGGTAGATGTCATGTGGTCACTATACCATAAGGCCACAAAATGCAGACATGATTCTCTAAGAAGAAGCTGTCATTAGTGACATTGGAATACCAGCTATCCTGGGTCTCTTTGTGTTTTGTCACCCACTCTCCTCTTTCTCCCAATGGGTTTTCAGTCAACCCATAGCTCTAGTGGATGAGAATATCGTTTAGAAGTATTTCTATATTGTAAGTTAAATAGTCATAGTCTTTCTGCTCTTAGAACACCCCACCATTGTAGCGCTTCCCTGAGTCTGTGCAGGGGTTTCCCACTATCTCCCAGCAGCTGAAATGATTGGCCCTGGCCAGGATGGAAGCTTCCAGCCCTTCTCTGAGACTAAAGTGCCACCTGTTCAGCAGAGAACCTATCTCTCCTCATCATTAAATGTTTGGCATTTCCATACCTGATTCAAAGAAGGGAAAATATGAGATTCTGTTCTCCACACCTCAGAACTGCAGGCTGACTACTGTTACTTAGCAATGGTTTTGAAAGGAAAGCTCTGTCTCTCTTCACAATCCCAGCATTGTGGAGAGATGGTTTGCCTGTGATTCCACTCCCGTGATAGGAATGTGGAGAGGATGGCTATGGGAATGAGATTAGAAACACAGGGGGAGAATTTTAAAGAGTTGAAAGAAAGATAGAAAACACTGTTTCACTCATAATAACCACAGGCCAAATATTCCCTGTTATTGACTCAAAATAAAACCTCTCAGGGACAGTAAATGAAAAATGAAATTTTTATGATTATACATAAATGTTAAATACAAAATATAAAAGTCCTAAAAGACTGTAGACAAGGATTTGGCTTAGTACTAGTTTCTTGTTGTTTGTTTCTTTGTCATGTACAAAATGTAATTTGCAAGTGTGACGGTAACACAGAAAATCTAGAGATTGCCATGAATTGTACAGAGAGCATATGACTGGAGGAAGGGGGTCTGGGTTCACTAACCCAATTCTTTCTTCTTTCTCCCTTCTCTGTATAGCAACTTCTTCCCATTACATAAAAATAAATAATGCTTTCCCTATCGTGATGGTTTGTATACACTTGGCCCAGGGAAGTGGCACTATTAGGAGGTGTGGCCTTGTTGGGGTAGGTGTGGCACTGTGGGTGTGGGCTTTAAGACCCTCATCCTAGCTGCCTGCAAGTCAGTCTTCGGAACTAGAAGTGGAACTCTGCTCCTCTAGCTCCATGTCTGCCTGGATGCTGCCATGTTCCCCGCTTGATGATACTGGACTGAACCCCCCTGAACCTGTAAGCCAGCTCCAATTAAATGTCATTCTATTAAGAGTTGCCTTGGTCATGGTGGCTGTTCACAGCAGTAAAACTCTAAGACACCTATGCAGTAGTTGCCAACCATTAGCAAGCCGATATAGGCAAAATGTCTACTAGTGTGCTTGGTAAATTTGCTCCTCAGAGTCTGGAATACTTTAATGTAGAGTGAAAGAATTAAAAACAAGAGGAAAGAATCAAGCTGAAGAGAATGGGAGGGTCAGGGTGACCTAGGTGACCTAGTGTGTAGGAAGCTGGCAGAAGAGTACACAGGAGAAAGAGGAAAGAATGCAGCTGCAATTTCCAGAGCATGAGCCAGCAGTCCGCAGCTGGCTTCATATAGCAGGTCAGGGTCAAAGACTGCCCTGGCTTACATGTGAAGCCTTTTCTCTTTGAAGATAAAAAACATATCTGTGATCATGTCTAGAAAGTAGTGGAAGGAAGAAAAGCATGCTGTTAGAAGGATTCACCTGCTGGGATGCTCTGCTGGGTTTATAGCCTTGATGCTCATGGATTCCTGGAGAACCTTAGGAGTCTTTGGTGGGCTATTGTGACACTCGCCCTCCCTAATTTTGTAAAATTTGGTTGATAATTGTACTCTCTGGGAACTCCTTCTGCTGCTTTTTCACATTCATCAAGGTTGTGTAGGGCATCTACCAGATCAAGTGACTAAGTACAGTACCACCTCCATCAGCATTTTAAAAAATAATTTGTTTAGAGTCAGAGAGACTGGAAAAATAAACTTGAGTTCTAATTATATAGCTTTATTTGCATGTATGTTTATTTTTAGTTTGTTTGTTAGTTGTTGTTTTGTTGTATTTTGCTTTTTTTTTTTTTTTTTTTTTCAGTTTTTGAGTCAGGTTCTTGTCATCCAAGATTGGCCTTGAGAGGCCTATGGAGCTGAAGATGACTTCGAAGTAGCTGAGGGTAACTTTGAATTTCTGATGTCCCACTTCCTCTTTCAGAGTGCTAGGCTGACAGGTATGCATTACCAGATGAGTTTATGTGGTACTGGGGATAAAATCTAGGGCTTCCTGTATGGTAGGTGAGCACTCTACTGGCTTAGCTACATAACCAGACAAGATCTCTTCTGATTCTTTTCCCTCTCACCCTTGAAGTAAAATCTGGTCCTCATCCCAATACACAAATCTGAGGAAGCATGTGTTCCAGCCTGGAAAACATCCATGATCATGAGAAAAATCATCTTCCAACATTGCAAACAGAAGAAAAAAGAACTATGAAGAACAGACTTTCTTCTCCCATTATTGAACCTCTTGTTTAACATCATGAGCCTGGTTAACCTATGTCTTGTCCTATCCAGTGGGCTCATAAATGTGCTTACTTAAGCACATTATTTAAATAATATTTAAATAAAATTTAAATATTTAAATAAAAATTTAAATATTTAAATAAGCTTGTGCAGAATTTTCTTGCCAAGTACATTTCAGTGGGCCCTTAACACTATATTAAAAGGAAAGATGTCATAGGAAACACATCTCAAGCAGTTTAACCCTTTAAAGCCATTTCCATAGAACTAAATAACTCGTGTATATGTCATCTATAATAGTTATAGCATTTCTCACTGTAGTAATTGTAGGAATGCCTTTGATTTTCTTATTGTACTAAGGGTATTTAAAAGCATTACCATTTAAAAAGTAATAGCCCTGGAATTCAGGATATATATTGTGAAAAACTTTTGTTATGTAGTATAAATGCTTTGTGGAATCCCAATCATTCAGAAAAACTAAGGCATGTAATTGGGAAGGTCTACAATGCACCAGCCTCAGCCTGTCACAAAGGAAGTGGATGCTTTCAGAAAGTGACCTAAAGAGCCCCTCTGATAGACTTTTACTTGAGAGGTAACCCTTCTGCTTTTTTTTTTTTCTTCAAGAGTGATTGTAGTGCTTCCGTCTTGACAAATGGACGATGATGTCGCCCCAAACCAAGGTGACAGTGCCCTTGACTCTATATAATCCCAGTCTCAGAACAAATGTAAGCTTTCACTGCTGAATTATTCCCGATCATCCTGATTTGCATTCCATCTCCAGACTACAGGCTATGAAAGGCATCATTAAGTCACTCTCATTATGACCACCATCTACTTCAGCTCGACTCTCTTGTGGATGTTCATAGCATTGGAGTTATGGAAGAATGGGATGATAATGAAAGGATAATCTATAACCCTAGATCAAGGCTGATTCTGCCAACACCTCCTGTAGTACTAAACCGCAAACTTGAAGGGAATCCTGAAGACCTATTCCTCTATACCATTTTATTTGCACTTTTATCAATGGCTTGTATTGACAAATACATTAAGGATCTTTATACTTTCTTATGAGACAACACTGAGAGAAATGGTTGGAATATAATCATAACTTGTGATACTTATTTTTTATACTAGTTAACATAAGTGAGTTCGTTGATTCCATGTTGTTAGATGAAGGACTTAGGAAATAGAGCAGTACTTCAAGTGTCTGTTCCAAGGCTACATTGCAAGGAAAAGGTAAGGTAAAGTTTGTGCCCCAGAACATGGCCGTAAAATACATCCACTTAACCTTATATTTGTTGCCTTTGGTATGGTGTAAATTAAGTTGGTATAATAGTATATTTTGTTGGTAAAAATACTGTAAACTTAAAGGAAGGAAATAAATGAGGCCTTATTTTAATAAGGTCCTATAAGGACCGATGTTGGTTGTTGCTCACAATCTGGATCTCAACAGAAGAGAAGCAACATGATTCTAAAAAGGACACATTTGGTTCAGGACAAACGCATCGGTTACATTGTGCTGTAGGTACTCTGGCTCCTAAGAATGTGCCAGAATGTTTTATTTAAGTCTGATGTCAGAGTTCAGGAGCAATGCTTTCAGGCTAATAACATGACATTAGTGGTCCAGGGACTACTTAGTGTTAGCTGAGATAGAAGCTTAGTCAACACAGTTTATAGTGCCAGCTTCTCATATTTAAAAAATCATCAGTTATAGCAAGTATGGTCTGGAACATCTCAGAGCAAGACCAGGTAGATTCATGTAAATAGTGAAAGTCAGAGCTACTTACTTCAACAGGGAGAGGACATCCAGCAGACAGTTCTACAAAGCATTTGGGCCACACCATTTGTTAAGCTTCTTTTCTGTTAACAATTAGTATAGTTCTCTAACAAAAGTACTTTAAAATACCCAGATTGCTCAAAAGTATTTTTGTTTAACTTAAAATCTGAAGTTACTGAAACAGTTGTTAATTAGAATCCATTAGTATGGGCTTCTCAGGATTTATATCAGTACATTCTTATGGGTAATATTAGCAATTAAATATGGTAGAATACTATCTGAAATGAAAGATCTAAATTGCTTATTATGCAGCTGAGGAAACATGTTGAAAAATCCCTTTCAAATGGACATGTCTCTGACGGCTTCATAATTTCTCTCTGTTTTTGGGAAGATGCCACAAACATATCAAAGTTCATAATCTAAATACCTGTGTGAGATCCCATGAGGGGCACCTATGGTGCCTGAAGAAAATAGAGAATGTTAATTGTAATCAGAGAGGTGACTCCTGGATAACCCCAACAAAATTTCTTGTGAGTCATTTATGCTCGAAGTTCTTTGAACTATGTCTCTCCCAAGGGAGATGAAGCAATTACACAGACATAATGTCTTACCCTTTCAGTACAATGCAGCCCGCATTCCTCAATCCATTTATCATCGTTCATGGTATTTGTGTGTAGTGCTGTCATGCAGAGCTGGTTTGCCAGCAATGATTAAAAAGAAATCCATAAGGTTCTACATTTAGGAGACAAAGCAAAACCAATTTTCACCATGTTTACTACAGAGACATCCATCCATTAAGGGGAAAATCCCACAGGAGCTCCTCTATGAGACTCTCTCCATGAGGACTGTCTCCAGAGAACCCAAGAGGCAAATGAAGTGATTATCTGTCACTCATGGCTTCTCTCTCCAGGAGCTACTTTGCCTACCTCTCACTCATTGATTATAAAAGCTGTTTTCTCGTTCCTGATAGCCTGCTTTTAGTCTCGGAACAATGAAAATCTCAAACACTGTCATTTCATTACTAGAGACAGTTCATGTGGCATGCATCCTATCTAGCACATGAAGATGCCTTTCAAATTCTTAGAGAATGATATAAAGTTAATCTCCTTTCTCCTTCCCCCACCCCCAATCTGGTCCCTCACCCCCCCCCCATTCCTTTCAAGTTCTTAGAGAAGGAGAATATAATGAGAATCTCCTTTCTCCCACCTCCCCTTCCCTTTCCCTCCCCTGTCCTCCCCATCTTCCTTCCTGTCCCCTCTTTGCTTTCCTTTTCTCTTCCATCCTCCTTCTTTTCTACTTCCTTCTCCTCTCCCTCATCTGCCTTCCTATGCTTCTCTTCAAAATGAAAACTTTAATATCAGCCAATTTCCACAGTACTGCAGAAGTACTTGCATATGCCTCACTCAGTAATATTCTAACCACATTACACATATTGACTCCGTCTTAACAATTTTAGGAGGTGGCGATAATTGTTAATTCTATCAAGCAAACAAAACTGAGGCATGAAGACGTTATGTAATTTGCTAGTGGCCACATGAGAAATGAGGTCTAAACATTTCAAAGTCCATGTGTGAATCAATGCTACACACCACTTCATAGAGAAAGGGATTGAGCAAAACAGAATTAAGGTACACAGGACCCCTAATTTCTTCCAGCACTCAGTCTATGCATTACGTACTTCCATCTGACTAGCAGTATTACACATCAGGCATGATTATCCTTGCTTTAGTAGATAAGATTGAAATAACCTTGCCCAGCTCGACTGATAATCAGCTGTGTAAATGTTTCAGGCTATTGCAGACTAGATTATCACCTGCTACTGGTAACGATCTAAGTGGCTTTCTTCTGAAGTCACATCTTTGGCATTTAATTCTTGTTCATTCTGACCACCTGGACATGTTAAACATTTCAACTCAGCCAGTCCAGGCTATAGCTTCCTTATATCTTGAGAGTCCATTCTCTTCCCTGAAAGACTTACAGGACACATAAAATCTCATCAGAGCCCAAGTCTCACTTCTGACACTGACTTATATCTGAATTTTCTTTATTAACTTTAATCCAATTAGTAGGCATTGAGAAATTTAAGAAAGAACCTTATACATTATAAGATGTAATCATGGAATCACATGAAACTATCTTCATATCACATATAACACAAAGATTGCCATTTTATATGAGTCAACATCATTTAAATTTTCTTATTCTCATTTTAATTCCCACAATTTGTTTAAAAATAATTAATAGCACAGAGTATTTTGAAGGCAAGTGGTTAGCTGCCCTCAAGAAATACTGTCAGTAGGTTTTATATAATTTTATTTTTCATGTAAGTCATAAATATCAATCTTACAGCCCCAGGAGCTAGTGTCTGCATGCTGTAATAGCTTAAAGAAAAATTTAAAAATATGCTGTGCTCTATGAAGGGAAATACAAAGTATTGAAATTTGAATGCATGAAAGCAGATATGAAAGGAAATTATAGCACTAACTCTTAGTGAGAAAATAAGAATGTTCTCAACATCATACTCCTTCCATATTAAGTAACAGAAACTTAGCAAGATAACTTCAAAGCAAACAAAACATAAAATATCAAGAATAATAACACAGACAGTGAACACGATAGCAGAAAAAAACAGGAAATCAGTGAAACAAAAGGTGTTTCTTTGAAAAGATCAATAAAATCGATTAACCTCAAGCAAGACTAAACAACAAGTTAGAGTAAAGGGAATAAGAAAATTACATATATTAGGAATGATAGGATATGACTATTGACCTAGTAGACATTAAAATTATAATAAAAAGTCACCAAAACTTTATATATATATATATATATATATATATATATATATATATATATATATAAAAATTATATAGCACAGTTGAAATGAGCCAACTTCTCAAAAGCACATACTGTTTAGTATGAAACAGGTAATTTGAGTAGCTCTGTATTAAAGAAATTCAGTTTATAATTTTAGTTATTTCCCCAAACTGTTTTAATGGTGAGTTGTGTCAAATATTTAAGTAAGAATAAAGGTCAATTTTCTACAAACACTTCAGAACAAAGAATATGTTCCAATTGACTGTGTCAGCGCTAACTTGACTCCAAAATCTATCAAGAATATCAAAAGAAACAGACTACACTCCCTCCCAATGGCTGGCACACACACACACACACACACACACACACACACACACACACACACACACAAGAAATACTCAACTAATTTTAGTCCATTAAAATTAGCAATGTGTGCAAAAGGGCCATGACCAAAGTGGGATTAATTACAAGAATATACACTTGGTTCCAGTTTTGAAAATCCATCAGTGTAATCAATTATATCAGTACCATAGGGAAGGAACACCATAGGATCAAATCAGGTGGTACAAGAAAACACCTGAAAAATTCAACACTCAGTTTCATAAAAACTCAGCAAAGTCTGTATGCATAGAAATAGCCTTATTCTTATAAAAGATATGTTTAAAAGTAGTTAACTAATATTTGATGAAAAACCAATGTCACTAGATAACCCTGCAATAGAACATACACGAAAATGCTTAAAGCTGAATAGAAAGTGCTTACTCTCAAGCTGAAGGCTGCATGGGCGGGGGGGAGGGGGGCCAGGTAGGGAATCTTGCCCAAACCATGAAGCTATGAGCCTTGCTGTTTTTGGCTTTTTATGCACGAAAACCACATCCTGGTTGACACACTCAAATTAGCAAGAACAGTCAGCAATGAGCAGAGTTATAGAAGCCAAAAAAGCAAGGTTAATACATTTAGGGACTTTCCTAGAACTATGAACCATGATGGATTAGGTTTTGTTCTTGTTTTTGGCAGATGTTGGGGTCAATGTGCTGGGTTTTTAGGTCAGAGTGGTGCCTTGGTGCCTTTCATATGACATCAGTGTGGTAGTTTGAATAGGAATGGCCCCATAAACTCCTGTGTTTGAATGCTTGGCCCATAGGGATTGGCACTATTCAGACATGTGGCCTTGTTAGATGAAGTATGTCACTATGGGGTTGTGCTTTGTGGTGCCCTATGCTCAAGCCAGGCCAATGCAGCATGTAGTTTCCTTCTGCTGCCTGAGGATCTAGATGTAGACTCTTAGTTCCTCCAGCACCAGTGCCTGCATGCTGCCATGCTTCCCACCATAATAATGGACTAAACCTCTGAACATGTTTTCCTTTATAAGAGTTGCCATGTCATAATGTCTCTTCACTGCAATAAAACCCAAACTAAGACAGTCAGTTATTCTAAGGTCTGTGCCCTGTTACACCCCCACTAGTTCTATGGGCGTGAGTCAAATTGTGGACTCATTATAAGGTAGGGAGTTATACTGGTATACTTGGTACTAACAATTTAACAGAATTTACTCTCTGTTTTCCATTGTTAAGTAGGAAGTTGACCCAGCAGGGTCCTACAGTGGAGCTAGGAGCAAAAGGCATAATGATTCTAAATAGAGTAGTTAACTAGGGGGACCAGGAAAGCAAGGATTGGTACCCTTATCAGATTCTGGGCATCTCTTTTCTTTCTTTCCTGAGAGTTATTTCTGAATATGGCTGGATTTTTTCTAATTACTTTGGTTGTCTTACAGGTGACAAGTTTCTCCCAGAGTCATGCTGAGACCTTCTTGTTTCACAATGAAGTGGGCCAGATCTCTGTGATTCTGAAGGACAACCTCTGCTAAGGAGTCTACCTGGGAAAGTCCTCCTGCTGCACTTGGGGGTAGGTAGTGTAGGGAAGTTTCAGAAGGAGATAGTTTCTTCTTTTCCAGGATCCCTCTCTCCTCCTTGGAAACATAGTGCCTCTGTCTCTAAAAACTCCAGGAGGAATTTCCATGGGATAGAGACAGCCTTTCCCCCATTCTACCTCTAAGGAACATGGTGCAGTTTGACAAAGGAAAATTTTACATATGAAGTTTTTTTTCAAAAAGTTATTTACTTAAATTGCTGTTTGTACTACAAATTTATTAAACATGACTTCACTTTGGAACAGAATAACACATGGGAAGAGCTGAAACAATGGGGTATTTTCTGCTATGTAGGCTTCTGTAGAATCTTACTTGCTTGTCCATCCCACCTTGTACTTTTAGAATATAAAATGAGAATATAGAGTAGACCCAGGATAGCCTTTTAGGAGCTATCCTAGCGTCAGTCCAATGGTGACGTCTCCTTTCTCCCACCCTCGTTGGTATGGAAGTACTTATTTCAGGAAGATTTCTGTAGCTGTCTTCTGCTATTTTGTGGGGTTTTTTTTCTTCCACCCTTCTCCACTCCTTTTTAACCTTTTCAACCCCCTAACACTAGATAGGAAAGAAAAACAAAGGATAAAGAGGAAAGGAAAGAAATCCCTGAATAAAGTCAGGAGTCAGAAAAGGGGTGATGTTATCATTAGACTACTTCCTGCTGATTAGGGTGTGCTGAGTTCCTTGGGGGCAAGTTTGATTTTTGCCATCAGGATATTTAGTATCTTCTTGTTGTTGTGTCTCCTTTGTGCATGACTACTTAACAACAACTGCAACAACAACAACCAACAACCAATCAACCAATCCATAACCTATCTTACCTCTCAGGGCTCTAACATTTATACACCCTCTAAAAAGTCCCCAGAATTCCAAATATCACACAGTTGCAGAAACTATCTGCAGCTGGCAAAACCACGCCCCAGCTAGAGCATGAGGCAAATCATAGTCAGTGCTAGTGACAATCGAGCTTCCACAGCCCCACACCTAGGATTAAAATGAAAGAACATTCCAAATTCTGTGTTTTTTAAAGAAATCAAAACTCCAGAATTCTCACTACAGATCCCCACAACAGTTAGAACCCTCTTTATAATGTTATATACAAGAGTTGTGATTTAAAATCATACTAGTCAGTTTCCATCAGAGTGACAAAATCCCCAAGATAAACAACTTAAGAGAGGAACGTTTGATTTTATTTCATTTGATACAGGAACTCTGATGTTTCAGCCCATAATCACCTGACTGCAATGCTCTGGGCCCCCACATAGTGAGAAGGAACAACATGGTTGGCAGGGGCATGAGGTAAAGAAGAGAAGCTCACCTCATGGTGAACAAGAGACAGGGAGTATGAAATAGAGTAAAAGGAAGACTTCAGGGACACAGAATTTGTTCATAGGCATTTTGCAGTGACCTACTATGAATTTACCAATGGGTTTATCCATTGATAATATTAGTACCTTCATGATGCAGTCACCCCACAGAAGTGCTATTAAGCCTTCAATAAATGAGCTCTTTCTAGTATTTTATTCCTCGACAGTTTCATACAGGTATGTGATATATTTCAGTCTATTCACCCTATATCCTTCCTATTCCTCTCTCACTCTAGTGTATTCCTTCTTCCCAGCTAGACTCCTGCCATTTATAGCTCTATTAAATAGGGACTCTTCCACAAAAGCACTGGAGCAGTAGGTCCGAGTTTCTGACATAGTCTAATCGGTTGGATCTTTTCCAAATTCATACGCTGAACTGTTCACCTGTCTACATGGTTTTATTGGGAGATGAGACCTTTAGATGGTGATTAGATCATGTGAGTGGTGCCCTCTCAGATGGAAGTGGTACCCTTATAAAAGGGGCATTGAAAATAATGAAATGCCATGTAATTAAAAATAGAAACTATTAGCTATAAATCCAACATGACATGTAGAATTAAATTAAGCATAGAGCAGGATACCACTCTATACCTTTTAGAAATCCTAAAATGAAAATACAAAAGCAAAAGCAAAGACACAATGCCATGTACTAACAAGGATTCAGAACAACTACAGACAATAGTAGACTCATTTTGGAAGAGAGTTTTGCAGTTTTCTATAAAATTAAATATATTTTAAAAATACATGCTAGGCATATGACTGAGGAACCTCACTAAAGTATCTGGGAAACTGAAACTTATGTTTACACAATGCATAGAAAAATTTAAATTTATGGATGCATCACTACAGGGAATCTCTACGAGAGTGAGAAAACTACTCATATTTTCATCTTTTCTGTTGGTTTTATTTGCTGTCTCTGGGCTGTTGAGCAAGGGAAATTTAATTCTTTTGCTGTCTGTTACTAAGAGAAGAGTCAAACTTAACATTTTTTCCTGGTTTCTTTTTATTTGTTCTTCTCTTATACATCTTAATTGCAGCCTTTCTTCCTTCCCTCCACTCCTTCCAGCTTCCCCCAATTGCACCTCCCATTCATTGGTCCTCAATTTCTCTTCATAAAAGAGCAAGTAGCCCAGGGATATCAACTAAACATGAGTTAGCAAGATGCAACAAGACTAGGTACATACTCTCTATCAAGGCAGGACAAAGCAACCCAATAGGAAGAAAAGGGTCTCAGGAGCAGGCAAAAGAGTCACAGACATCATTGCTTCCACTGTTAGGACTCTCACAAATGCCTCAAGCTAAAGAAACACATCATGTATCCAGAGGGTAAGTGCAGATCCATGAGGCTCTGTGATTGTCACTGTAGTCTCTGTGAGCCCCTGTAAGTCCTGCTTAGTTGATCCTACACACCATGTTTCCCTGGTGTCTTCAAACCCTCTGGCTTCTCCAATCCTCCCTCCCCCTCTTCTGTAGGATTCCCTGAAAGCTCAGCAACTTTAATTTACTCTGAAATTGTGAATCTGACAAGTATGAAGAAATATTGATAACAGTTACATATACCACAGAAAAAAATTACAACATGCTGGAGACTAGTTGCCTATAATTGAGAAAGAATAGTACGCAGGTGAAGAATGAACTCTAAATTCAAGCAGATCTTTCAGTTACAGGGGTTCATGACTGAGAATCAGGATGAAACTAAATGAAGACAGGAAGGCAAGAATTGAGCTGGCACAGGGGAATTCTTATGTGAACAAAATAGGAAGTTTACAAGTAGCTCAGCTTGGCGTATCAAGGCTTCGGTCTCAAGCTCTTTTTAGGTGATGCCAGGCCCCAAGGTCTACTGGTTAGTTATCCATCCCAGCATAGGATGCATTAACTGCTCTTCTAGATAACCTGTGTTCATTCCAAGCATCCAGGTCAGTGGCTCATAACTATCCGATATGTCAGCAGCTGCAGGAATCCAACATCCTTTTTGGAAACTATAGAAGCAGGCTATATGCAATACCCATACCTCAAACATAATCTAAATATAATAAAATAAATACTTTGTAATAGAATGGATTAAACAGAGATGGGAAGAAAAAGGAGTGTAAGAGGATTATGGGGAACAGATAACACTAATGGCCATTTGAAAACCTAATACAGTAAAACTTTTAATAGATTAGAAATGTGAAAGAAAATCTAAATTAATCACTAAATAATAGGGAGACAAAGCGCAACTGGACCTCTGTCACCACAAATGAAATCTCTTTACCAGATAGTTTATATCTAATTAAGTTGTTGACCAAAGGGACCCATGAAACAGCAACCAACTCAGGCTATTGCCAAGGCTATTGATTGTTTTCATAAACTGATGGCAAGCCTTTGTGCTGAAGACAACACCTATATAACTGATGGAACATGGAAAAGTCAATTGATACCTACTGGAGCTTTCGCTTACTGACTAGTGTTCATGGTACTGGAACTACATGTTACAGAAGGGGAAGCTAAACACCAACCCAGGTACAAACCTTTGCTCTACAATGGTGATCTGCTGCAAATATGCTAGTGCAATACTAGCAGAATAGTTGTGGACTTGTAGGCTTACAGTTTTTCAAAACCTACTCTAATAAGGGTTCTTAAGCACATCAACTTTCCTTATAGCTGCCCATCTACCAAAAGTAGGGAGGAAAATGGCTAATAGGCAGGGGAACATGGACCTATTTAGAAGTCATACCTTGAGACGATTTTAGCCTTCACTATCTCAGTCCAATCCACTAGCAGAGCACCAAACATGAATCAGCTCCATCCAGAAGAAATCGAGAGACATTGCCGATCTACTGATCTGCTGAAGTGCAAGAAGCAGCTGTAACACCATCAGAAGTTCTTTGGTACACTTCTGTTACTGTAATATTTTAAAACGGCGGCACCCAATCTATCTTGTGGTATAGGGCCGCCATCTTCCTGACTAGACAAGGCCTGAGGCCAGAGCAGCCACGTGTTCTCACTGTTGTTTGTACTCAGGCCTTCGGCTCAGGGAGGCCAGAAGCACCGGCCCTGCCACCCACGAGAAGCCAGCGTGGGAGATGGCTCTGCCAATCTGCCACGCTGTCTCCACAATGCTTGGCTGAGCCCAGACTATCCTGTCATCCATTCGGTACCCGGTAAAAATGAGACTCTAATGTTTAACGATTATCCAATAGCTTTACATATTTGGTAATGCTCAAATAACAAGATGCCCACACATAATCGAACTTTGTAGCGAACCTTGATGCTCATAAATCCTCTGCAATGTGGATAACGTGCCACACGAGATAGTTTAACATACTATTAGATATAAGTTGTTACCTAGGACAGCTCTCGATACACGTGCGGCTCTCCATGGCTCCTACATCTCTGCCTCTAGCTCCTCCTCTTCCTCCTCTTCCTTCTCCTTCCGACTCCTCACTCCGCCTACCTCTCACACAGCGCAATTGCTGAGCTTTATACAAATGTAGTGGGATGATATTCCACTACACACTTCTCTTTATAAAGTCACAACAAAGATCAGCAGAAAAAGCAATCTGAACCAATGTAATAGTATCATCAACAAAGAGTAGCATCAGCAAAGCCCAACGAGGACAAGCAAGGTGAACCAGTGCCACAGTGTCATCCACTGTCTGTTGGGTTATACTTCTATCTTTTTAAACACCACATGTTCTTTCAAGCCACTGCTCCAGCAAAACATTACATGCCCTCTCAGCAGGCAGCTTCCAGAAAAATATCACGTGTCTGTTCTCAGCAAAGCATCTTCTCATAAGACCGTTCCAGAAAAACAGCATGTTTCACAACTGGTCTCCAACAAAACAAACAAACAAACAAGCCATTCAGGGAATAACTACCACTATCTGATTGGATTTAAAGTCCACTCCATGAGATGGAACACATGCCTAGCACTGCTCAGGTGGCTTAGAACCTGACATTAGTGGGCTATGGCTATAGAGAACCCAAATTCTACTGTTCTGCTAAAGGAAAATAGCAAAAGATGGCTCCTAATGAAGTTCTTCTTCACTCCTAGATGAGGTGTCCTGAGCTCCAGCAGCCATCATTAGAGAAGCTTCATTTTCTAATATCATTAACTAATACATGAGGCCACAATGGTGAAATGTTACAGAGCGTGGAGAACTTTGTCCCACATGGGAGCGCTTCATTAAGCCCACCTGGGTTACAGGGAGTCAGGAAGCCGAGCAAGGAATGTTAAAAGAAAGTTACCAAGGAAACAGTGCCTTCCAGACATAAGCGGACTGATGCACATATGTGGCAGTACCCACAGGTCCAAGTCACATGGGGTCTTAGCGCTGCAAAGGGAACTGGACATGGGCCTCTATTCTATCCTTAACCCAGAAGCTATTTTCCCAATTGAGAACTGCTTGCAAAGGAAAAATTAGTTTCCTCCAGTGGAGTTGTGCTGATATACAAACCACAGTTTACGAGAGGCCTCATGTCCAGGAGGAGATGACCAACACAAAACAAACTCAATGGTACTTTTGGAGATCACTTGTCTCATAATGCTTTGTTTGGGCACATATATTTTTAACCTTGTCTTTCACTTATCTATTATGGTTTCTGATTTTGTGTTTTTATGGCACGTGTGTGTGTTTCTTGTGCTTTTTCTTAGCTTTCTTTGCTCTTACAGTTTTACTTCATCTTATTCTGGTTTGTTTTCTTATTGGCCTATTTGTTTTCTAAAGACAAAGACAAGGAAAGCATTGAGTTGAAAGAATGGGGTGGTGGGGAGGATCTGGGGGAGACATGGGGGGGGGAACTGATCAGAATATACTATTTGAAAAAAATTATTTTCAATTATATAACATTTTAAAAAGATACATTTTACTTTTATCCTTGAATTCTGTCTATTTGTAGAGAAAGACAGATGTGTTATTCTGCTACATTTTGACTCAGGCACAGGAAAACCATCATTAAAAACTGTCAATAAAAGAAAGATCTATAGAGAACCGGGACTTACTTTCTTTAGTTATAGTCATGTAAGCTGTTTATCAAACCCCCAGAGAGGAAGTGACATTAATATTAGGACCAAGGAAACCTAGTTAATGCATTTAAATTTATGCTACTTGTATTTCTATTTACAAATTACCAGCTGTATCCCATCATTCCATTATCTCTTTAATCGAGAGTTACAGGATGAAGGGCCAAAGGCACTGGGTTAATTTGTGACAGGCTTTTGTTCAGCACCTCCTGGATTGTTTACCTCTTTGTCTTTTCTTTATTAAACAGGGAGAATGTTCTTAAAGTCACATTAAGAAATGATCACAGAAACAGAGTCTTAAAATAAAATATTTTTCGTATGAAAGAAAAGACCAAACCACTATCAATGAACCCCAAGTCTTGTTTTCCCTGGAGAATAAATTTTCTGCTCACAAAATAGCTGTACATCCCTCCCATCCTGTTTCTATTATAGTTTGAGTCACACAGTGAACTGTGAGAAGAGAGAGACATGCTAGTGTATCCTGTCCACATATCAAGCGGTGGGTGCTGGAACACTGTGGTACAAGGCATTCTGTCGTTTCCTTTATGAAACGTGATTCTTATCGTTTCCTTGGAGCTAGCCAAATAAAATATCAATGGTATTATGTCATCGTGTCCTCTTTGAGATACTGCTGAGTAACATAAAGGGTGCATTGCTCTTCAGCATAAGCCTCACATATTATGCTTTTATACTAGAGTTCTTTTTAAATAAAAATATGCAAGTGAACTTATAACTCACTCGCTGTATGAAGGCAGCAGGAGACATCATTACCATGCTGCTATGACTGACCAACCAAGGAGTGAAGCACAGAGAGAGTGCAAGAAGTGTTCTGAATGAAAACATCGTTATCTGGATGTGAATGAAGTGATTATTTGATTGACTGATTGATTTAATGAAAGGGCTCCAAGAAAGCAAGATGGGCGACAGGCATGTCCAAGATGATAAAAGCATTGGGAAGACTGATTTTTATGTGCAGCGGGGGATGAGAACATTTGTTCCTTGCTGACTAAGAGTCAGAACCCCATTTGAAAATGAAAAGTTGCCAGTACAAGGTTCCCTCATTAGAAACTCTATTTATATATTTGGAGAGTGTGGATCCATCCAGGCTGCGCTGGATGCCCAGGGCTGAGTCAGATGCAGTGATGACCCAGATGGGCTTTCATAGGAGGTGCCTGGGCTTGAGTTGAAATTTGAAGAAATAAGAAAAAATGACTCAGGCTAATAATGAGTGGTGAATCAAGGGAGAAGAAATGAGTGTGTTTGGTAGAACATGAGCTACTCACAGGGGATAGAGGACTGCCAGTCCTACCGCTGTGAACTTACTAATGGTGGTCAGAAGGTGTTACTAGTTGCTTCCAATATGTGTCATCTCTCTGCAAGGAAAATAAGTATGATTTAAAGTGAATTCTTCCTTCTTCCCAATAAGGTGGAGGGAATCAAAGGATCCTGGAATTTGTGCATATAGCCATCATATTGTAATAACTGAGATGAGAAAAACCGGCACCTGAAATACCAGCATCAACAGCTTAATTATATTTACGGAGGAAAAGCAAAGGGAATCTGAAACTCTTCTGGAAGATTCCAGACTGCAGGCTATCTGGTAATTATTTTTTTTTCTGAAAAAAATTTTACTGACAAACGTAAACAATGAAAACAACTAACCCACGTTGTCCCGTATTTCTTTACTGATTGTTTGAGAACACACAAGGTTGGCGTTCATAGAAATTTCATGTCTGATCAAATCCTAAATGGAGGATACAGAAAACAAAGTATAATTTATGGATATTAAAGTAAATAAATCCTTTGCTGATTAATCAGTGGTCAGTAGCCAAAATTAGAAGAGTTAGGCATCTTTAAATGGGCTTATAGGACACAGATAAGTGATTTAATCTATGTTAGAAATATATTTTTAAACTTTGCTTAGTGTGTGTGTGTGTGTGGTGTGTTGCATGTATGCACATGTGAGTGCATGTGTGTGGTGAGGTTTATGCATGCCATTGCACATGCTTCGAGTCAGAAGACAAGGCTATGGAGTAGTTAGTTCTCCTTCTATCCTTACTCTGGGTCTGTGGCTCAAACTCAGTCAGGTTACATCATGGGGCAGCAACCAGGTCTAGACTACAAATATTTTAGCAAAATGGCCCCACAGAGAACCATCATTCTGTTCCTAGAATTTCCAAAGTGAAAGAATATAAGCAAAGAAATGGCCTCTTGTGGGAAATGCAGGTGTGGTGGGTATGTCTTTAGTTTTAACTTCCAAAGGTTTTAGTATTACCCACCATTCTGGGAGTGTTTGCTGTGCCAGACATACTGCAAAGTGTAGTTCTATGTGCATATGCCAGGTTCTGTGTCAAATGCTTATCTAATGAACCATGTACCACAGAGTATATGCCATTAATACTACCCATTTCACAGGTTGGGAAAGTGAGACTGGAATGCTTTACTTCATAAGCTTATACAGCAATGATTTACATCTATATTTGCCTAGCTCTAGAAAAGTAATCATGTATGCAATGACACTTGATATAAAAGACAAACAAACAAACAAACCATGGGCTGGAGAGATGACTCAGTGGTTAAGAGAACTGGCTGCTCTTGCAAAGGTTCTGAGTCCAATTCCCAGCAACCAGGTGGTGGTTCATAACCATCTAAAATGGGATCTGATGCCCTCTTCTGGTGAAGACAGTGACAGTGCACACATATACATAAAATAAATAAATCTTTAAAAAAAAAAACCACTTAGCTTTTAAAGAGCAAATAAATTTTTCAGTAGGTTTATTTAAAATTTGATTCCAGTTCAATACTGTTGAATGCCTTTTAAATATTATTATTCATTGGAATCATAGTCAATACAGCATATGTTTTACAGCAGAAATTAATGATGACAGTATTTCTTGGTCCCCCATTCCTTCTTTTCATTCTCACACTCACATCATCATTCTGAAAAATGATGTATTCTCATTTTCAAGAGTCATTTAGGCTAATTATTTTCTGAAGCCTGATTTCTCCTTCTATGTTTCCACCTAACCCTTGAATATATCCCACTAAGGAAAACTTCACCTGCTCATGCTGACAATTCTATTTTTGAACTGCACTGATAATAAGAGAAATGTGTCTTATCATAGGACTACGATTATCTTTGTGTGCACTTCACCCACTTGCCCTAGTTCTGTGGTCTTACAGAATAAAACCATTCTCAAGATGCACTTGTCGGATGGTATAAGTATGCCTCACACAGAGTACGGTGCTTGTAAAGTAGATGCGGTAAAAAGAACTCTTATGATTTGGGACTTGAGAAGAGGTTATTAGGGGAGAAAAGCAGAGGAGAAAAACTGAAGGTTTGATATAGATTATTTTGGGATAAGTGTGATGCTGCTGCTCTTTTATGTAAATTCAGCAAATAAGGGACTAAAAATAGAAGCCCACAAAAATCCCTCATTTATCCCTGTAAGTCTATAATCTTCAAATAGCTGATCTTTGCAAGTGATATCTCCATGTGCTGGCTTAAATAACTTCCTCAGGAGACTGCTGATCCTCCATATTGAATTCTTGCTAACGTTAACTAGCTTAGAAATCTTTTATTTTTTCACAGATATTACACATAGAACAGTGAATCAGTCTAGAATTTAAAATTATACATTAATTGATAATAGCATGTTTTACAGAGAAGTTAAAAATATTCTAATGCTGTTACTGTTCTTTCTAAAGCACATGACCACCTACACATATTAAGTTCAAGTACTTAATCTCATTCAAAAAACTTAGTGCTAACAATGGCCTCATTACAGTTAAAGGTGCCTGATCCCGAGTTAAATACATAGTAAGTAAGCATAAACTTGTTGAATGTTATTGAATTGAACCAAATCAGGAAATAAATATTTTCTTATCTAGGTCAGTTGATGTTCTTAAATTATTGTTTCAAAGTTAAAACTGTCTTAATTTGATCTGGGTACCAACAAGGAAATACATGGAAGACAAATACAAAATTGGAAGAATTTTGTAAGTACTACCTCTTCAGCATCCAACTAGCCACGTGAATGTATATCATGGCAACATCAATAACTTTTGGAAACTGGAAACTGACTCTAAAAGAGACTAAGTTGCTAAAAAGCAAACAAGTAGCTTAATATCTCTAGGTTCCAGTTTGTGATCAATACCTAGATGAAGATCTTTGCATTAAAAAATTTGTAGACTAAGTGGGTAAACACATGAATACTGGGAGCGGGGAGATAACATAATTACAAAAGGTTGGCAAATATATATGGGCTAGCTATCGTATTATTTTGCACATTAAATGAATAAAAATGTGTACAAAATGTTCTAGAAGAATCCACAGTATCAGAGTGGATAACTTGCAGGAGTCTTTGAAAATATGGGAGGCTGGAATAAGTTTTTCAATAATTGGATGTTATGTTTATATCATCCTTTTTTGGGAACTAGTGTTTTTATTATAAAATATCTCAAAGTGGTAACAACTATTTGAGAGTCAATTAAAAATTATAAGTGATGAATCTCCTTCTTCCTACCCTTATCCAATTCTGAAAAGCCAACTAAACTGAGCAAAAGTGTGTAAGTTCACCGTAAGAAACAGCAAACACTAGGACACTGCTGAAGATTTTATTTCCTTTTGTTATGAATCATTATTAAGATAGCACCACCAAGTCTCTAATGCTTAAGTTGCACAAAAACTATTTGTAGTCAAAATGTCTTGGTTGTTTGTTAAACATTGTCAGGTGTTTATTATATTACCAAGCCCTGTGTTCTTTGTAAAGCCTTTTTGGGCCCAAAGTCTAGAAATCAGAAAAGCTCTGGGTTAGACTCTGAAGAGACATAGTCATTGAGACCGCAGGGAACACAATAAGCTCCAGTGGTAGATATCTGACACCCTTCCAAGTCAGAGGTATGTTGCAGGAACATCTGGATGCCCTGCAGCCCTCCATCATCCCTCCAGATAGAAACAGTAACATGCAGAATCTTTTCTCTCTGTAAGTTTAAAGAATGATGCTTAGATACATGACATTGTACAGTGCTAAGTTGACCTCACCATCTGAGAACCTCTAAAGGGCATGCGTTCAGTTACATCTTACCAAACCTATGCTGCTACAGTTTCTGAAATCATTACTTGGTACTCAGTACCAATTTCTAAGAAGATTAAACCAATAGATATATTAGTCTAACAAAAGGTTAGGGAGTAGTGTAATTCAACATAAACATATACAAGGAAAAAAATATAAAAACAAGGCCAAACTTTAATGATTTAATTAGGGCATAGAGCCAGATGAGGGACTAAATTTTGTCTTTTTTGAGAAAGCTTTTTTTCATGTTATGACTTGAGTTATTAAGTTTGATTCACTGGGTCTCATCCACTAGGCTGTATTCTCACTGAGATAATTTACAAGCAAATGATTCATATAGGCTGTGACAGGCAGTACTGCTTTTTCTCTACCCTAATACCTTTAAAGAAGTCTGTCTCTGACAGCTTGTTATTGCAGAGCAATGCACCTGCCTGAGTTTATAGTTATAAATGGGCCGTGGTTGGCTCATTGCTTTGCACTTGTAAAATCCTCCTATAAAGTGTCCACTTCTTTCTAAGTCCCCATTGGTGCTTTTGGCACAAGGTTTTTATATCATTCCATCCAAAACACTAATTCCAGGGCCCGGCACTCAGAAATGTTCGAGAATTACTTTAGGTTTATACTCTAGTCTTTCTAAAGGGAAGACTAAAGGGAAGTTTTATATGTTTGTTTGCTTGCTTGCTTCTTTACCTGGAGGGGAAACAGGATGTTTTCTCAAGTTGATCTGCATAGTAGAAACATGAGTGTTTTGAATATGGAAAGAAATAAAGGATGGAAAGAAATAATTAATTCACGTGTTTAGGAAAATTTAAATTGAAAAGGAACGTTAAAAGCAACCATGATATTTATATTTTTATTTACTAGTTTTTGTCTCTTTATGTATTTTGACTATCTATTAGGTAATTTCTTACTTATTTAGTGTGCAGGGGCGGGGGGGAAGGCGGGGTCTAAGTCAGGGTTGCTGATGCTCTGTTTTCTTCTAAACCCATCTTGACTTGATTGCCTTACTCTATTACAGCTCTCACATATTGAGTTGAAACCTCTGAAACAAATCAACTGCCTTTTAATTGTGCCTGTATTGGGTTTTGTTGTCACAAAACCACAGAAGTAACTAATACACTATCTATAATGTTTCCAGATAAACTTTCAGAAGGCCTTCACATTAGGACTCTTGTTGTCGAACTTGTCTGGCTTGCTCTCATCCACCACACTAGTCCCTCATTTGAGGTAATTTACAGACAAAACTATTCACTGGTTATTGCAGACTGACCTTAGCTCTTATCCATTCTGATACCAGTACAAAGACCCCTCCTGACAGCCTCTTCACATCCAATGTCTTTGCTCCTTGGTTTTAATCTACTTGTCTTCAAAATGTTTCTTGCTTTTCAGTGTGATGTCAAGCAATCACAAGCTTGGTCCAGGCAGCGTCATTTCTCATTCATCTCACTGCTGTGACTTCCTACTCACATCTACACCTTAACTGCCACTGTCAGATGATTTACCTAAAACTATTCTTTTGTTGTTCCCCTCGTTATGGCCTTCAGTGGTGCAGTCTTAAAGCTGAATGCAAGCTCAACAAACACAGGGAAAGAACACACTCCTTTGAGTTTAAATGCTATTTAAAAGAGTGCATGTGAAAAGTTAAGATAATTCAAGATAATTCTAATTTCACAAATGTCAAAAGTTAGGGCAAACACACACCACCCCATACCCAAGGAAATAGAGTAGTACATCTTTCATTTCTACAATTATAGGAAATCAATAGAAAACTACTAGTAGCAAATACCATTTTCATTTCATTATTGTTATCATTAGTACTAATATTGGTAAGAATATATAGAGAAACACTATCCAATCAAGCTCATATGCAAAGTTTTTGCTTCTTAAAATTTACCCAATCTTTAAAAATATAAACTCTGTAGAAAACATTTTTTTCAGAAAATTGCTTCTAAAAATTACATACTTTTATGGTATACAACATGATGCCTTGATATAAGTGAAATGATTAGTCATAATGTATAACATTAATTTTCTTTCCCCTCTCCCTCTTTCCCTCTCTTCCTCCCTCCCTCCCCCTCTCTCTTCGTGCACATGTGTGTGTGTGAGTGAATGAGTGAGTGAGTGTGTGTGTGTATGTGTATGTGTGTGTAGTGAAGCCATATTTTGGTTAGCGTCTTTGGGTTCTTTACTGTCCTCATTATGCAAATCAAGCTCTGAGACATTTCGATTCACTCTTTCGAGGTGATCTCGGCCTTCCAGACTGAAATAATGCAGCATGTACATGTATTGTTCAATTCCTTAACTTATCATTTGAGGACCAGTACCTTGATATTTGGTACCATGTTCTAAAGTGCAGATAAAAAAAAAAAAAAAACATTACCTCAAAAGCTGCTCCCAGAGTTCTTTCCTAAGGCATCTGTATGTGTTTGAGAAAACACCTCATGAATGTGAGTGGGAGCTCCAGACAGGGTGTGGAAGAGGAGCAGGAGGAGCAGGAGGAGGGGGAGGAGGAGGAGGAAGAGGAGGAGGAGGAGGCAGAATACAGAGAAAGCAACCACAGCATGCCTGATAAGAAAATGACAAAAGGCTAAGAAGCCAACATTTTTTTTCTTATTTTTTTATTTTGAGAAAAGGGGATTGGGGAGGGCATAGAAAAGGAACATCAAACTTGCTTAGAAACCTCCGAGGTGAAAGTCTGAATCTTGATCGATGGTAATGGAAAGAAGACTTTTTGAATGAGTGTATTTAATCCTCTTACAACGTTTACAATTCTTGTAATACTGCTGTGACTGTTATCTTCAACATCACCACCATTGTAGCCCACTACTACCCGAGGAAAGTCTACTAAGGGAGTAAACAGGTGAAGCCAAATTTATGAAAGTCACATAGCTGCAAAGAGTGGTTTATAAGAAAATTTATATCCATTATCTTACAGATTAATGATTATGAACTTTCTTCAGTGATAGGACAAATGGACCAATATGTTTTCTGATAATGGAACTCAAGGGACACTTTTTATAAATCCATTGAAGCAAGTTAGGATAGAATTTTATAGTTTTCTTAACAAGAAATATTCAACATCTATTGTCAAGCTGCGCAGCTGCCCCACAGCTGGGGTGCTGGAGCACAGCCACGCTGCTGGCAAGCGGCAAGCGGCTCAGGGAGGCAGAATACGTTCCCATAGGGGTCCCAGCCTGTGTTCTTTCTGGCAAGCAACAGCAAGATCTGGGACCATGCTGTGGTTCTCAATCTCACTCGGGACCTCAGGGAGTTGAGAACAGGGCTTCGGTCCTGCCTTTTCCCTACCCACCAGGCAGTAAGGAGATGTTTGAGCACCGGATGGGGCAGAATCGGGTTTAGTTCCTAGTGAGTGCCAAGATTGCTAAGGGTTGAAAGAGAGAAGGCCTTCTAAGGGAGATTTAGGTGAGGGTCTTTACAACGAACCCCGCCCCTCCCCCATGTTCATCCTTGATGAAGATGAGGGTCCTTGCTTGTCCAAACATTTTTATTTTATGGGGGTATGAATGCGTACATCTTATTTAGTGTGAACCAACCAGGGATTAAATACCTTTTGCAGGAAAGAATGCCCAGGAAGGGAAGTTCATTAGCTAAACCCTGAGGCTTGTCTAGATACCTCATTGGCATAGAGAACTACAGGTTTTTATGCTATGTGACATGTTGTTATGGTCCTCTCCGTGGGGTATCATGGTTAAGTGTTACAGGGGAGGTAGAGCTTGGCAGGGAGCTGGTTCTATGCCTACCTTTCTCAATTCTGAGATTCCCTGGGGTTTTGAACCTGCTTCAACCACCAGAGAGTTCTTCTTCTCTGGTGGTACAGTCCACTTGCTCCACAACCCACCTTTTAGAAATCACAGTATCAAGAACTACGTGAAATCCAATACAAAGAACATGTGGCCTGTATTTAAGATTTTTACAGTCTACAGTCAAATCTAGTGTTAACATGGGCATTAAATTAACAGTGCCACACAGTGCCCCAAGAAAAGCTCAAAATAATGAGCTATGAATTGAAGCATTCCCTCCCAGAGGTGAGAAAGATACTCACAAAACTCAGGAGAATTGCAATGCTTACAGGACTCACAAGATTGCAAGAGCAGGAAACGCTGCCCAGGGAAAGGAGATTCTTCAGCAGAGCTGTCTGTAAGTTGACAAAGAACACCAGAAACTTATATGGATAAGAAAAAAAACTTCCAATGGATATTGATTTAGTAAATTGAGGATGGCTGGAAAATAATTAGCAAGAGGCAATAGTCTATTGGATGGGAAAGCAGATATAATATAAAGGAAGGAGAGGTAAAAGGTTAGGCTGAAAAAATTAGAGATTATTATAGGATATTCTCAAGGTCTGGGGTTTGTGGTCTATTTGTGAGAGTTGATAAAAAATTCGATGTCTTTTCCTAAGACATGTCTAATTACTAAGTGTCAAACTGTCACTGTAAAAATATTAACTGGTGGAAGTATTAGAAAGTATTTGGTAATTACATAGTGTTTAACCATTTAACCATGTATATGAAGCTTAGGTAAATACGGTAGGGTTTAGTAGGAGAGCATGTGAACTCCGTCTGGAGTCTCTCCCATGGCAGGAAGACTAAGGGAAGGAAGCAGGGGAGTAGTACTCTAATCATGCAGCTTGTCCCCAAGGATTTGTGTATTCTTATTCAAGAGCAGATAGAAAAGGAGGACTCCAGGTCTAGGAAAACCACTGGAAATGATCAAAGCCTGCCTGGGTTTACAGGGAAGTGTCTGCTCCCCCCACCCCCAACAGTATCCTCACTTTGTACCTTTCATGGCAGCCACTGCCACTGATATCAAGTCTACAATCAAGGAATTCCATAGGTCTTGGTTTTACTGGCTGACTTGCTCCGTCTTTCTTTTTCCTGATATAATACTTCCTTTTCTTTGGAGAATTCCTAGCCTCTTTATATGCTTTATGTATACAGTTCTGTCATCTCAGGCTCATGTTTGAATGCTTGATTCAGGCTGAGGCAATCATTACATCATGTGCACTTGGACACTTATAATTCACAGAGTGAACACATCAACAAGGCCCATTGGAATTCTTCCCTAGAACTCTACGGTTAGATGTGGAAATGGATCACTTTTCTCCACTTAGCCTGTGAACTGTGAGGATGAAGGTCTTCATAGCCACTGGCTATCCTTTGCTACTCACAGTGAGCCCTCACATAGAGTGGGTAATAAAGAAGGTGCTAATACAAAGAGAAGCAGGTATCAACAAAAACACACAGTGGCATGAGATAGCCATTGCAATGGCAGTAAGGTTTGACCAGAGTGTAGCACTGGCCTCTGTGGCTTCTTCTCCAAGTTTATGACGAACCTTGATATGCTTCCAGAACAAATAAGTCAATCTATTGCCCCTTGGCTTGAATTCATTTTTCTTGGAATGTGGTCATATATAACCTAAGGAATGTAACTACTAGTGTGAACCCTTCTGTAATGTTACAACAATTCAAGAAAACATGAGTCCGAGTCAGCTGTGTTGTGAAATACCAGATCTTATTGCTACACATGCTCCTACGTTTTATTGACTTGAGGCACACAAAGGTAGGAATCTCTAGTATGTCTTACTATCAAAATCCAACCACATTACTAAAACCCAAAGCTTTTAAATTCAAATAAGTGTTGCAAACTTAGTACATGCCAGCAGTGCTTCAATGTGTACCATCACAACAGGATCTTCCTGTGATGTCCGTGGGTGGCTCTTCCTGTTTCCACACTTAAGAACCACAACGATGACTGGAGAGAGGCTCTGTGACTAAAAGCATGTATTACTTTTGCACAGGATACGAGGTCAAGTCCCAGCACCCATACTGGGCAAGTGGCAACTGATGTGTTTATAAAAAGATAAAGAGAAGGGGGTGGTTATGTTCTATGGAGGTGTAGTGTCTGCGGGCCTGTGCTGAGGCATCCCTTCCCCCTGAGGGACCAGCCACAGACGGTATAGTGTAGAATAGAGTTTATTCAGGGCATGGGGAGGGAGTCAAGAGGGTAGTAGAGGCAAAGAAAGGCAGAGAGAATAGAGAAGTAGAAGAGTAGAGGCTGGCCATGAGCACATGGAGAGGGGGAGAAGGGAATGGGGAAGGGACAAGGGGCAAGGGGCAAGGAGACAGAGCAGGAGCAAGAAGAGAAGAGCAAGAGAGGAACAAGAGAGCAAGAAGGGAACAAGCAGCCCCTTTTAAAGTGGGTCAGTCCTATCTGGCTATTGCCAGGTAACTGTTGGGTGAAGCTTAGACAGAATGCTAACAGCAACCATCTGCAACTCCAGGTCCAACACTTCTGCACCTACCTGCACAGAAACACATACAGACTTAAAAAATAAAATAAAATAAAATAAAATAAAATAAAAATAAAATAAAAGAAAAAGAAAAGTAAAATAAAATATAAAATAAAATATAAAAAATTTAAAAAATAATTTAAAAAGAACCACAATGACTCCCTCCCTATTTCAGCAGTTCTCAACTTGTGGGTTATGGTATATCCTCCATGTTAGATATTTACATCATAATTCATAACAGGATCGAAATTACAGCTATGAAGTAGCAAAGAAAAAAATTTATCGCTGGGGCTTACCACAACACAAGGAACTTTATTAAAGGGTCTCAGCATTAGGAAGCTAAGAACCACTGCCCTGTTTCCTCCCTGCTGGATACGGGGTGTGGGGGAGAGGAAGGGGGTGGAAAAGGGACAGCAACATAATCTGGTTTGCCATGGAGAGAACAGAAAGAATAGAGACAGCAGGCAAACATCTGAAAGTCTAAACTATGGTCAAGTCAATTGCATGTGGGTAGACTCTAGGTGGGAGAGTTCCCTGAGGCTGTGATTCTGTTCTTTGGAGGATTCTCTTTGGATATCTCAGGGTGTTGTTCTCTCTACTCTTCAGTGGTTCTGAACAGAGCATTACTGGTATATGCTTTCCAAGGGGGCTTTAAAGCTTGGTAAGCCCGTTCTCATGAAGGAAGCCGGAGGTTCAAGACCCCTGTTCTGCCTCTAGCTTTTTTGGTCAAAGCTCCAGTTTTCCCAGTAATTTACTCTCCTCTAAGTAGGCTACTGATTGGTTTTGCTTAAATAAAATCCTATAGTACCTATAGCCAATTTAAAAACATCTTTCTCAGATTTGCTTCATTTCTGTCTTTTACCCCTTTGTCTTTCCTTTTCTCTTTGTTTCTTTGAGATGAATCTCGCTACGTTATTCAGACAAGCCTCAAAACTGGCAGTCTCGCAGCCAATCATTGGACTGAGCATGGGGTCCCCAATGGAGGAGTTAGAGAAAAGGACTGAAGGAGCTGAAGGGATTTGCAACCCCAAAGGAAGAACAATAATATCAACCAATCAGACCCCCCCTCCCAACCCCAGAGCTCCTAGGGACTAAACCACCAACTAAGGAGTACACATGGAGGGACCCATGGCTTCAGCTGCATATGTAGCAGAGGATGGCCTTGTTGGGCATCAATGGGAGGAGAGGCCCTTGGTCCTGTGAAGGCTCCATGACCCAATGTAGGAGAATTCGAGGGCGGGGAGGAGGGAGTGGGTGGGTGGGGGAACACCCTCATAGAAGCAGTGGAGGTGGGATGGGATAGAGGGTTGTGGGGGGACCAGGAAATGGGATAACATTTGAATTGTAAATAAAGAAAATATCCAATTTAAAAAAGAAAAAAAACAAAAAACTGGCAGTCTCCCAGCCTCAGTGTCCCCAGTGCTGGGTCTACCTACAGGTGTCTCCAAACCCAGCTAGTGGTCTCTTGTTTAAGCTTTTGAGCTTAAGTGAGAAGATTACACCCTCACCTGACTTCTCCCAGAAGAACTTTCAGAAGCTCAGTTGAGGGTTTTTACTGGTTTATTTTTATTGTCATTAACTTTTCTGTCACTCAAAGCTTTTAATTTCATTTCTCACTTTTGAGCTATCGCTCCTGGGCCGGGAGGGCCCAAATTCCTAGTTTTTTCCTGCATATTCCTTTCAGTCTGCTTATGAACAGTCAGTTCTTCCTGATTTCATTTCCTTCTGGCAATGTCTTGCTGAACACAACAAAGGGTCCCTAATACACGGTGCTAAATCTTGGTTTTCTACCCTTCTTCCTCTTCCCCCCAGCTGAAAGCCCATTTAAAGCTGACTTCCTAGTGAACATTTACCAATGATTTTATCACTGTAAAACACATTGTCATTCAAGCTACTCATATCGGTTTTCATGCCCACTTTAAAAAAAAAAATGTAACTTGGGTTATTTTAAACTGCTACTTGACATTCAGATACTAGTTTCCTTATTGGGATGATTAATGCCAGCTGCCACAACAGACATTCCAAAATGACACATAGTGACAAAGGTTTCATATTCTTCATTCTACATATTCAGAAAGAATTGGCGGATAGAGATGGGGAGGTGCTGTTCTACACGGGAGACCAAGCTGGGAGATTCATTGCATGGCATCTCTGCTAGTCCGGGAGAGTTGTCATTTGAGGCATCTTGCACAGGAATTAAAACCTGGAGGAGAATACCAACCCTTCACTCCTCAAGTCTGGGCTTGTGAGTATCACTCGACTCATAGCCCATTTGTTTTAAATAATCACTCAGCTCCAACCTAATTGCAAATGAGGCAGGAGGCTGGGAAACATAAAGGGGCTTGTGGAACAGTGGGTGAGCCTCAAGTGACTCAGGCTGTGGAGGCTGCTGCAGCAGTATGCAGATGTGAGACTGCAGATTGGAACATCCTGCAGGAGAGTGTCTGGAAGTCATTAGCTCTGTTCTGAAAATATTCCCAGTTCTCTTTCTCAGCGTGTTGTACTTTTGCATTTCCCAAGAGGTGGAGTGCTGGATGTCTTTGCCTTTCATTGCTTTTTTGCAATGAAATGTGAACAGAAGGGCACGTTGTTTCTTGCAGGTTGACTCCTCTCGCCCAGGATGCGATTATTTGCACAGTATCTTTCCATCTGTCTTAATCCCCAAGGTACTCCAGACAGAGGTGTTTCTTCCTTAGCCTGGATACCCAAGTGAGGATGACAGGAGCCAGAGAGCCATCCAGCTAGATCATTGTAGACGTGTGTGAACATGCATACTAAAATCCCAATTCTGAGACACTGAGATGCGTGTGATCGTTTGTCATCAAAATACTTATCATTCCATTCTGATTGATGTCACTCTTTTTTTTTTTTCTTTCTCTCAACTTTTGCTCTTTTTAATGTCAGGGAGTCAGTAAATGCAGAAGGAAATTTCAAGTCTTTGCTTGTTTTTATCATTTTTTCTTGGGTCTCTCTGTATCTATTATCACCGGCTATACTCCCAAGCAACAGAAACATTTCTGACAGTTACCTGGAATTCTGTTCAAACTAGTACTCATTGACAACAGGGAGCATCCGTGTGGGGGAGGACCACCCATGGCTTTTCCTAGCTGTGTTTTCAAAGTAACACTTGTCTCCAGTACATCAGCAGAAGGTTCTCTCAGTCCTAAATCACTGGGGGCTTCCTTTCATTGTCTCTCCTTTCCTCTTTGCTGGAAATTCATCCCTCCTCCATGTTGCTGCGGTAGAATGCTTTGCTCATGTGACAGTATATAAAATGTTTTATTTTTATTTTTGAAGTAGACATAGAAAAACATAGCTTTCATTATTCCACGTTCGTACCTGTTTTGCTTTTGTGGCCCACCTTCCTCCCCCTCCTCCATAAAACAGTGACTGTTAAATTAGTCTTAGAAAATAAGTGAAGTGCCTTCACTGCACAACCGGATTTGGTTATAAGTAGAAGAGACAGTAGCCAAAGCACCACGTATAGATGCAGGGACTTAGATTCAAATTATGCTTCTGCTTCTTACTAGCTGGGAGAAATTTAGTTAATTTCTTTATCACTAAATGAGGTCAGTACAGACTGGGTAGTCTGTTATGTTGCTATCAACATAAATATATATAAAACAATGGTTACAAATACTCTTTAATATTAATATAAAAATAAAGAGCATAGTTATCATAGAGACCTTCATGTGTAATTGTTGCTTGTTTGTATTAAATGCCTTTAAGGCTCCAAGACAGGTTTATCCTATTCTGTCCCTGGACTCTTACAGCATGTCCATACTGGAAAAACCTTGTTGAGGCAACATTTTTGAAAATGAATAAAAATAGAAAGCAAGTGGACTGGTGTGATGGCTCAAGAGGTTAAGAGCACCAGTTGCTTTTCTAGAGGTCCTGAGTTCAATTCTCAGCATTCACATGGCAGCTCACAACCATCTGTAATGGAATCCACTCCGTCTTCTGGCATGCGGGTGTACCTGTAGATGGAGCACTCATATACATAAAATAAATAAATAAATCTTTTAAAAAAAGGGAAGTAAACATCTATTGGCTGAAATGAAGTTGCCTCAATTCAGGTTTGTGTATGGTCTGGTTTTAGTTTTTGAACTTTATTCAACAACAGAAAGGATAAATGAGAAGGACCCCATATTCCCAGTTATGAAAACACTATTCAGTTGAGAGATCATAAGCCAAATCTTACTTGCAAACCTTTTCAGTGTTTGTTTTTAATCTTTCTCTCTAGGGAATGGGCAGAAGATGTACTGAGCATGCTCAGAGAGCCATGGTGCCAAAGGTAGCCGTTCCTTCCTACGGCTTTCAGATGCTTTTTCTCTTCACTGTGTTACTTTGAATCATGCAGTGACTCCTGTGCCCCTGGATGCACTGTGGGACTGGCTAAGGGTATTCTGGTTCTTGGCTGGGCATGGGCCTAGAACCCCGAGACTCCAAGGGAGAAACGGCAGGAGTTCGGCCAAGTCCCCAGAACTCAGAGTCCTAACAAGCAGTCTAATCTCCATAGACCTACATTGTTCAGTCACGAAGGTCATTACAGCCCCTCCCAAAGTGCACAGGGTGTAACTACAGGCCTCAGGCCCTAGGATTTACATACTAATGAAGGTCAGAGGGCCGAGCCAATTAACCATTCCTCCCCTCCCCAGACCCTTCCTACTTCTCCCTCCCTATTTAACTCAGGCCTGCCTTGAGTTTGGGGGATACTTCCAGATCCATCCACCATCCGCCATGACAATAAACCCTTCTGGAACCAAGGACTTCCTCTTATCATTGGGGCCTGCTGGGCCTGCCGCCGCCAAAGCCTCCAGCCCTGGAACCAGGGACCTTCCTCCGGTATGTGAGACAGGCTGCCTGGAAGCCTCCAGGCAGCCTCCGCCTCACAGGCCCCGGGCTGCTGCCTGGACCTGGGGCCTGCTGCCGCGTGGGTCCGGGGCTGCTGCTGTGGTCCGCCATTTTTTCCCCACAATGCACCAACTTTTTTTTTTTTTTTTCCATTTTTCAATTTCAGAGAATTTTCAATCTTGATGAAATTTTCTCAAATACTTCACACACACTGGTTATTCCTAAAAAATTGACCATCAATGTTCTTAACGTCACAGAATTTAAGGATACACCCGCTGCTGTTCTGTCTCTCTGTGAGGTAGGTCAGCTGGTGTGGAGGCCATGTATTGGTATAGTCTTGGGTTTCCTGTTATGTGTGTAGGAAGTCTTGGCGGTAGATGGGGAAGGGAAGGGAAGTGTGTCCTCCAGGCCAGGTACGAGGACTCCTCCGCTGACCTCCTCCCACACCAATTGCTCTCCAGTCAGTTGCCCTCTCTGTGTGTCTCTGCATTGTACTTCCCCTGCCAACAGACTATTCAACTAGTCCCAATCTTTGACTACAGGATTCCCATAAACCACATCTTTGCAGATAATCTCTTTGTAAATAAACTCATGGAATTATCCTATTTGTATGATGCCATCTGTTTCCTCTTGGGACAGTGAATACAGAGGCCTTGTCTGGATCTACTGTTTCTACTTTCTTTTCTCCTGTTGTTGTTGTTGATATTTTCTTCACCTTTATATAGTATCTTCTATGTATTCCTGTTCTCTTTGTGTTGCCAAGTAAGGATTGTTTGGGCGTATATAGTACGTTTCTTCTTTTTTGTCCTCTTCCTTTTGAAATAATTAAAACCATATAAAAGTGGTAAGAATAGACTGAAGAGTTTTGTTGGTGTTGTTTTTAGATTCTGAACCATTTGAAGAAGTTAAGAATCACCCTAACTGCCGGGCGGTGGTGGCACACGCCTTTAATCCCAGAACTTGGGAGGCAGAGGCAGGCGGATTTCTGAGTTCGAGGCCAGCCTGGTCTACAGAGTGAGTTCCAGGACAGCCCAGGCTACACAGAGAAACCCTGTCTCGAAAAACCAAAAAAAATGCCTTCCGATAAGCCTTAAAACTGGAGTTCAATCTTTGAAATCCACGTGGTCAAAGGACAGAATGCATTCTCATAACATGCCCTCTAACCTTTGCATATGTGTCATAGAAAACACATGTATACACAAATACATGTATGCACACAACATACACTTTTAATTAAAGTTTAAGAACTTAACCTAATTCTAAATACTTTAATGATAAATAAATATAATTTTTCTGCATAACCAGAGAAACACCATCTAAGTTAACAATGATAAATCACTATTGCCCAAATCACAGATGTTGTCCTAGTTTTAACAGTTGTCCCAACAATAGCCCTAATAAAAGGCCTTTTATTGCAATCGGCTATCATGTCTTTGTTATCCACTCTAATAAAGAGCAGTCCGTTAATCTCTCTAAACATTTTTATGGATTTATAATTTTCTTAAATTAGTTTGCAAAACATTTTAAAATTTGGTGTATCAAGTGTTTCCTTTTGATGATTCAGTTCGAATTCCCTTGGCTGATGAATGACTGCAGTATTGATTTCACATCCTCATAGCATCAAGCTACAGGGTGAGGGATTTCATTATATCCCATTGCTGATCCTCATGGGATTGAGCTACAGTGTGCCAGCTTTCATTTTATCCCACTGCTGGTGATGTCAACAGTAACCCTTGGGAGGTGATGTTGGCCAGGTTTCTCTACTGTGCAGCCAGTCTTCTTCCTTACAATTAATCCTCTTTTGATAATTAACCAGGTAAAAAAAATCTCATCTCTCAAACTTGCACTTGCATTTTAGCATTTATTCATGTTTCTTGCCCAAACTAATTATTATGACGATGGTTGCAAAATTGTTACTAATTTTATCATATCTTCTGTATTACCTAGCATTTTATTATTAAAAATTTATTATTCCCAATTAAACTTGCTTACTCATATCACTATGAATTTATCAATGCCTGTCTTACTTGCTGGGTTATTAATTCTGGTGCACAGATTATTACAGATTTGCCAACAAGAGCCCTTTTAAAATTGCTTCCATAGCAATTTGACCATTTCCTTGATATACTGAATTAACTTTCAGTGTATCAAGGAAATGGGTTCTTCTTTCATTTCCTATGCTTTAACTGTAAAGTCAGCCATTTGCTGAGGAGCACTCTTAGGACAGTTAAATATAGAGATAAAGATCTTGATGCTTGTATACTCACTTGTATTGAAGTGTTGCTACCCTCAGACCTGTCAGTGAGTGCTGAGGGGATTGATATATATAACATAATACATACACATACACATACACATACACATAACATCATACATATACATATATATATGTGTGTGTGTGTATACATATATATCATCATTTATATATTTATCATATAATATATATTACATATATATTATATTACATAGGTATAATTATATAAACATATGTTTATGTGTATGCATATACATGTGAGCATGTATGTGTGGATATAATCACCTCTATTTAGTATAGGATGAGACTATACATAGTTACAAATATCTAGAGACATGGAAGATTGGGAACAATTTTAAAGTCTGACTACCAGGTTGTCCATGTTTATTATACTATCGGTCATTCTACACCTATGTACTTGTGTTTGTAGGTGAGTATGTATCAATCGGCTGCCCCTATGGTAGGCACTGCTACCTCTGGGTATACGTGCCCTTCACTTCATGGGTTCTTCCCTTCACTGTGTCATGGTTTCTTCTCCCTCTTCACCTCATAGGGATTAGCAGCTCACCAAGATCCTAAGTACTGACCCCTGAAAGAATTTATTAAACAAAAAAGGTCAATACTGTGCCTACATTTTTTCCCTCATGAATTGCAAGTGGTAAATAGGAACAATTTATCATGCTTACATTTGGATTAGAGAAACAATTCTTATGATTTAATACAGTCTAACAAAATTATTCACACCTATGTCAAGGTTTGAGACATCCGTGTTTCCTGTGTAAGGTGAATCAGGCACTTATTTTGTCTGTGGAGAGTTGCTTGTTTAGCCTGCCAAGGATGCTTTTATGAAGGCTATATTTAAATATCTTAGTCATTCTCTCTATTCCTCTTTCTTTCTCTTCTTTACCTTCCTGGTCCTGGACATGGATGGGTACACTAATAATACTCAGTTGTTCTCATAGCAATCTCTAGGCAGTTGTGTAGTGCTGAAAAGAAAGCCTTCACTGATACTTATTAAGAATAGCTGAGCATATCAGAATGCAGAATGCTCCATCTCATTTTAGACCTTTATATGAAGACCTTCCTTTGAGAACACAGGTATGGATTCTTTTTCAAAGTTGCCATTATTCTTGTGTCTCTACCGAGGTACTGACTGCTGATCTGGAGACTTCAACTTCAAAATAAGAAATCTATATGTAAATGGATGGAACTAGAAAATATCATCCTGAGTGAAGTAACTCAATCACAAAAGAACACACATGGTATTCACTCTCTGATTATTAGATTTTAGCCCAGAAGCTTGAAATACCCAAGTTTCAACTCACAGACCACATACAGCTCATGAAGAATGAAAACCA
Source organism: Mastomys natalensis (assembly GCA_021653895.1). Taxonomy (NCBI): domain Eukaryota; kingdom Metazoa; phylum Chordata; class Mammalia; order Rodentia; family Muridae; genus Mastomys; species Mastomys natalensis. Next base: position 3,354,469 of record JAJTUV010000315.1, on the reverse strand, counting down.
AGTTGGGGGGCTTCAGTCATTCTCAGAAGGAATAAAATAATACTCAAGGGAGCAAATATGGATACAAAATGCAGGACAGAAACTGAAGGAGGGGCCATCTGCAGATCATTCCACCTGGGTATCCATCCCATGTGCAGTCACCAAAGGTAGACATTGATGTGGATGTCAGGAGGTACATGCTGATAGGAGCCTGATATAGCTGTCTCCTTAGAGGTCTGCAAGAGTCTGACATATTCAGAGGCAGATGCTCATGGCTAACCATTAAACTGATCATGGGGTTCCCAATAGAGGAGTTAGAGTGAAGACTGAAGGAGTTGAGAGGATTCACGACCCCATGAGGAGAACAGCAATACCAACCAACCAGAGCCCCCAGGGTCTAAACCACCAGCCTGGGAGCACTTAGGGAGGGACCCATGGCTCCAGCTATATATGCAAGGATGTTATAGGTAGGAGAAGAGATCCTTGGTCCCATGAAGGCTGGACGTCGTGGGGGGGTATTCGAGGGTGGGAGGTGAGGTGCGGGTGGGTGGTGTAGGTGGGGAGACACCCCCATTGAAACAGGAAGAGGGGAATGGGATAGGGAGTTCCTGGGGGGGGGAATGGGGTAAGGGGAGAACATCTGAAATGTAAATAAAATTTCCAATAAAAAAATGAGAACTCTGAATAAGCGAAACAGGATGACCAACACACAACTCATAGTTATTCCAACAATATGATGTCTCTAAATTGTACACTGATGAATCATACTAAACATCATTCCTACGCTGGTCATTTCATTTTCCCAGAAGCTAAGATGAATTACTAGATGAGACACATCCTGAGGACTGTGAGACAGATGTTCTGGATACATCAGAGAGACAAAAGCAAGCTGTTCAGTTCTCGGTTGTTGACACAGAGAAGCATAGTGGAGCTCTTTGGACTTGGAAGCTAGGCACGGTTGAATCACCTGTAGGACTGTGTGAGCTTTGAAGAATGGAGATATGAATTTTTTTAATGCATGAAAATGGCAGTTTGTTATAGTCTGAGTGTGAAAGATTCAAGGCAAGGTGACAGCATGCACCTGCCAGCACCAGAGTACAGACACCTCTGAGTTCAATAATCTGACACCCCACTTTCGAGTAAGTTATGGAGAAAGCCAAAGACAGAACTGTCTGAAGAATGTGCACACTGGGATTTGAATCAGTGGGAGGTCAAGGGAGGGCAAACAGATTAACTTTGAGTACACCTCATGCTCTCTGAGGTTAACATTACATAAAGCTAAGGTGTCAAGTGATTTTGTGCTGGGAAGTTTCACCACTGTTTACCAAATGGCTTCATTTTTTTTTTTTTTTTTTTTTTTTAAATCAAGGCCAATGCCAAGTTAAATCTAAAGTAAGTTCAGAGAAATTGTTCCAGCTAACCAACAAGAGAATGAAGTAAACAGATAGAAAACATAAGCATTATAAAGTGTGAATATTGTCATTGGAAGGAGCACAACACATTTCAAGATAGAAAGATAAGAGGACAGCTTGAACGTATGGTGGATTTCCAAATCCACTTCTGTGTTGGGCTTCTGCTTTGCAGTGTTAACTCTTCATGAAATGAAGCTAACACTGGCATTGGGACATACATCTTTGAAATTTTAAGGAATAACAAAAGAACATTTTTTCAATATGAATTTTGACATTAAAATTTCCTCAATATCATCCTTGTAGTTTTAATTTCTTTTGATGTATTTACTATAATCAATTAAGTGCAAAGACAGGTTTTATTGTACAGAATAAGAGAAAAGATAGAAAGAGCCATTCCCTCACCTAGGGATGAGAAAATGTGGGAAGAAATATCAATCATAGGCATTCTTTCCCAGAAATCATTAAAAAAAATATTAATTTTACAAGTAAGTAGAACCAAAACTTGGTTTTGCTAAGGGTTTTCAAGGTTCTTACATTCTTTTCCTTTACTGTCATTCATTCTTTGCTTTGTCTTCATAAGAGAACTTGAAGGAATAGAGGTGATGTGGGACAGCATGAATTTTGCAGGCAAATGGATGAAACTAGAAAATATCATCCTGAGTGAGGTGACCCAGACCCCAAAGGACATGCATGGTATGTATTCACTGATAAGTGGATATTAGTCAAAAAGTACAAAACACCCATGGTAAAACTCACAGACTATATGAAGTTTAGCAAGAAGGAAGGCCCAAGTGAGGATGCTTCAATCCCACTTAGAAGAGGAAAGAAAATAATGACAGAAGACGGAGGAGGAACCTGGGTGGAAGAGGGGATGGAGAGGAGAAAGGAGGACAGAATCAGGTATGGGGGGAGACAGAAGAGAAGTTCAGAGAGCCAGCAGAATGAATGGAAATATGCAGCTGTAGGGGGTGGGGGTGGGGGTGAGGGTAGGGTTGTGGAGAACCTCTAGAAAGTCCCAGAGACTTGAACTCAATGGGGATAACCTTAGCTGTGGAGATGGAACCTGAAGAGACCACCTCCAGTCAATAGATGGGTGCCCACAGTGGAAGAATGGGGTCACTAAACTACCTTCAAAATTTTGACCCAGAATTGTTCATGTCTAAAAAACAAATGCAGGGTTAAAAATGGAGCAGAAACTCCATTTCAAAAAAGTCCTGAGGGGGACCTCTATGGAAGAGTTAGGGGAAGGACTGAATAAACTGAAGGGATTGGTAACCCCATAGGAAGAACAATATTAAGTAACCCGGATCCCTCAGAGCTCCCAGAGACTAAGCCACCAACCAAAGAGCATATATGTGCAGGTCCATAGTAGCTCCTGGCACATAGGTAGCAGAGGCCTGCCTTGTGTGGCCTCAGTTGGAAAGAATGTGGCTAATCCTGCAGACACTTGAAGCCCCAGGAAAAGGAATGGGGGGGGGAGTGTGATGTGGAGGTGGGAAGTTGGGGTGGTGGTTGGATATATTAATAAAGCAATCTTTTCTTCAGTGGGAGTTTCATCTTAGGTCAAGGAGCAGGCCTGTGATGATAGGAAGTATCCCATAGTCTGAACTAGCCTGAGAATGGAGGCAACAGAGAGGAGCATGCAGCTGAAAGGAAGAAACTTGACTGGGCATTGAGGCTGTCACCTCAGGTCTTTTGCAGTAGAAGCATTGTTGGTGTTTGTTTGTTTGATTGTTTGTTGGTTGTTTTAGATGATTTTATGGTAATTTTATATCACATTTTTATTTAAAAATTTGCAGAAAGTAAACATGGCAGTTAATATTGATTAGCAACTTGACAGGAACTAGATCTTCTAGGAGACAATTGGACATGCCTATGGGAGGATTAAATAGACTATGTCAATTAAGGTCAGTGAACTCACTTTAAATTTGGATAGCATCATTCCACTGGCTGGGATCCTGGAAAAGGAGAAAGCAAGCCTTGGACGAGCATTTATCACTCTCTGCTTTTGACTGTGGATGCAGTCTGACCAGGTGACTTCCCCACCACTATGGTCTGAACCCTCACATATGTGAGCCAAAGTAAACTTCTATATAGTAAATATGACCATATTGAAAGTCAGTGTGATTATAGTATAATAAATAACAAATCCACACTCTTTCTCTTTAACACCTTTTCTCTTTAACTTTTACAAGTAGATTAAGAAACATAGCTAAACATTTTAGTAGTTTTTATGTGTTGGCGCTGGTTTAGCCATGTGGTCAAGAACACTCAGTCTTCAAATCGGTCCCATGATGTAAGAACTTTTGGCACCTCGATTTCACTATGACGTATACAAAGATCCTCTAACTTGCTTCAAGTCATAAACGTGTAAAAGATAGACCTAAAAGATAGGAGCTCACCAGGCTGCCATCAAGTATGCCTTAGTTGGTACTCTTCACTGTCTCTTCTAAGCAGTGTCCTGCACTGTTCAAAATTTAATTTATGTTGAGGATAACATAAATCAGGCAGTTAATTACTTTTTAAAAATATAACCCCAAGAGGCAAGATAGTATTATGAATCAGAATATAGAGAAAGAACCATTTAAATAATACAGCAGTAACTACCAGCTGTGTGGATTAATTACTTTACTTCTGTGTCTCAACTGCCTCATACGTGAACGGAGTAAAGGGTAATATATACAGTTCCTATCTATTTTTTTTCTGCTATGACAGACTACTAAAGACTGTGCAGATTATAAGAATAAAAATCTATTTCTCACAGTCCTGGAGTCTAAGAAACACAAGGGTAAGTTATGACCTCTGGCCTTGCTGTGTGCTTACATTATGGAAGTCAGAGGGCAAGCGAGTGTTCTGTGGTTCCCTCTGTAAAGTCCTTAAACAAGGGTACCTAACCCCATTCACTATAGTAGACCCAATGATATAACCATCACCTAAAAATGTATCTAAATTATAGACAGGATTCTTCGTATGTATATGTACATGATTTTTTCACTCATATATTACATCCCAACTACACTTTTTTCTCCATTTTCTCCTCCTAGTCCCTCCTCCCACCTTACCTCTTCTCCCAGTCCACACCTCTGCCATTTTCCCTCAGAAACAGCAGGCCTCCCAGGGATATAAAACCAAACAGGATGCAATAAAACTAGGCACCTGCCTTCATACTAAGGTTGGGAGCGGCAATCCAGTAGAAGGAAATGGGTTGCCAAAACAGGCAAACGAGTTACAGACAGCCTCACTTTCACTGTTAGGTGTCCCACAAGAACACCAAGCTAAATAAGCATAGCATGTATGTAGAGAATCTAGGTCAAACCCATACAGCCTTCTGCCTCGAAGAATCCATGCCTCGAAGAATCCATACCTCCAAATACCATCACATCAATGGGTCAGGGTTTCAACATGTGAATTTGAAGGTTACACAAGGTATTTTTTTTTTTTTTTTTTTTTTAAATCTCAGGACCTTCTTTATAAATTAGGTAGGAATGGGAATGTCAGTTTAGATGTAATTATCATAGTCTACCATAATTGCATATGAGCTTAAGAGTTTGGACTTTAAAACAAAGTTATTATTTAAATAATTCACTTATAACATTTGTGGCCCAATTTGCAATTAATGAGAAGAAAAACTGTCTAACATTTTTTGTAATCTCAATTTTCTAGTGTACTGAGAAAAACGCTACAAGAAAAAAATTTCCCTTCACTGTTTTATCTCACTGCTAATGAGAACTGCTATGGAATGAACATCATCCTTTCTCTTGGGGATTTCTCTGGCTATCGCTACAGGCAGGATATGGCATCAGATGGACAAACATGACCCTGTGATCCCTTGGCTAATGTGGACCTTTGAGAAAGATTAAGCAGATTTTGCAAGCAACTAGTTTAAGGTTCAGAAGCTTTGAGGTAGATAAAATGGAATCCCCATGCTACTCCACCTTCACCCCTCAACAACTTGTCTTTAAAACTATGAGTCATTTTCCACTTAGCATGTAAAAACACTATTAAAACAATTCATTGGTAAGTGAATCAGAAAGCATGTCTCAGTTGGCGGCAGTGTTTGTGTTCAAGTATTTGGGGGAAAGATACCAAATTTCTCTGGCTTTCCAAGGTTAAGGGGCCTTTTTTGAATCTTCATGATTTTTTTTAATCTTCATTATTTTTGATGTAGATTGAGATAACTGAGGTTTCGAGGGTTTGGCATGTGGTCTTGAGGATGAGGTTCTAACTAATGGCCGTGGACAAGGTCTCTAGATTCTCCCATGACGTGAACCGTTAGTTAAAATAAAGGAAACCCACCAACTGTGGCTTTGCCCTAAAGTTGTTTGAATCTAAAGAAAATAAGTCCAAGCAAGAATTTAAGATGAGAATTTTCCAAATGAACTAAAACATCAACTGATCTGTTGTTTCAAACTGAAAACAGAGTCAAAACTCCAACACACACACACACAACACACACACACACACACACACACAAATGTAAAGCTTCTACTTTTTAAATGAAAATGAGGAGTTTGGAGGCAGTGTAACTATCTAAAGAATAACAAAACTTATTTGACCTCTCTGTCTTCCTCCGCATTTGACGGATGACTTCAAAGAACTCTCTTACAACTTGATGGATTTTATAAATAAATAGGGTGAGGCCTGCTGTGAGATATGGATTGCTTTTGTATATAGGAAATAAGCAATATTTGCTCTTTCTGAATGACTCATCAGCAGACTCCTAAGAATACACAGTAAACCCATAAAAAGTGACAGGATAGGCAAGTTACAACATCCAGGAGATCCTTCCCAGCGTAACGAGCATCATGACAAGTCAGGATGACATCGGGCCGAGGAGAGATATTTAGAGTCTCAAGAAATGAGAAAAATTGCATCACCATAAAAAAATTCTAGTAGAATGCTCCAGAGGAGGAACTGAGTCCTGGAAAGTGGATTTCTACAACTTTGAAGTGGCCCCAAGTCTTAAGAGAGCTACACCATTGAGCCAACCAGAGCTCAATTAGAATCAGAACTGGAACTAAATCACCAAGTGGGTAGTGACTGGATTTCACCAAGAAGCCGGTGGTTTCTGTAAATCAGTGACAGCAAAATCTATTGACTGTCCTTCTGCCACCAAAGCACTAAGTTCTGGGGCAAATGAAAGAAAATAGTACTTAGTTACTGTCCTACGCTTGCTCACAGATAGAGGTTGGGGTGTGAGTCTAAGAGCTAACCAGGAACAAGTATCAGCATCATCAAAGCTGGAATAGGGAAACAGCATTATTTGTATTTCCCCCCACACTTCAAATTGCTTTTAAGAGTGGGAGGAGAGAAGGGGTTGAGTTTCAGGTAGGGACAATTGTATCTGTGAGAAATGGAAGGCTGGAGAAGTAAAGAAAACTCAGGGCTTGCTGCTACCACACACTCTTGGCAGGAATGCAATGTTGGCTGGTATTTCCTGGCTTTAGATTCCAATTCACTAGGTCAGAAGCTTCTATGGGGATTCTGTGATGATTCTTTCTTGAAAGGAGCAGAAGCACTCTGAACAGAGTTTAATTCTCTTTCTTTTTTAGCAAACAGTGAGCTTTATCCATTCTAGTTAATCTGAGTATCAAGATTTTAGTGAGAGAGAAATCTGTAGAAATTAAAACAACCCTGTTACAGTTGAATGATGGGAAGTTATGCTTGGAAAAGCAGACACGATAATCTATGTTTTTTCTTTATTTATTCATTTATCTAGTGATATAAATACCATTTAATGAAAAAAAAAACTTACTTTATAATCTGAGGCTCAATAGCAGTCCACACCAGCTAAAAAAATGAAAGATCAGAGGCTAGGTGACCAGCTCAATTATCATCAAAGAGGCTTCATCCATCAACTAATGGAGCAGATGCAGAGGCCTACAGCCAAACAGCAGGCACAGTTTCAGGAGCCCTGAGGAGGTAGAGGAGGAAGGATTGTAGGAGCCAGAGGGATTGAGGACACTATAAGAACACATTCCCCAGAATCAACTAAACAGGGCTCATAAGAGCTCACAGAGACTGAAGTGTCAACGACTGACTAGCCTGCATGGATATGACCGAGGTATTCTGCATATATGTTATGGTTATGTAGCTTGGGACTCCTAGCAGTGGAAAGTGAAGGTCTCTATGACTTTTCCTCCTACTGGGTTGCCTTGTCCAGCTTTGGTGTAATCCTTTGTGCCTAGTCTTATTGTAACTTGCTATGCTAGGTTCTGTTGATATGTCTGGAATGTCTGCTCTTTTCTGAAGTGGAGGAAATGGAGGGGGAGTGGATCTGGGGTGAGGGCAGGTAGAGGCAATACTAGGAGTAGTGGAGGGAGGGCAAATTGTGGTCAAGGTGTAATGTACAAGAGAAGAATAAAAAATAAAAACTTACTTTCTAGGAAATTATTTAATAATTAGTACCTGTTAGTAGTTTAGGCATTGGTAAATAATTGGTTATTGATAGCAAATGTTGGAAATCAACCACAGCCTTTCCTTTTCCTTTTCTTACTATGCCAAATCCTTTAATGGTTATTGTGCAATTTTGATTTCATTGTCACTTTCACACAAATTACATTCACCTTGGAAGACTGGAGTCTTAAGAAGGAATGGCCTGTGGGCATGTCTTTGGATGAGGTCATGATCATGAATTGACGTAAGAAGACCCATCCCATTATGGGTATCACCGTTCCCTAGACAAAGGGTCGTTACTATATCAGACAGTAGGAAACTAGGTGGTAATAAGTGGGCAGCAAGGATATGTTTGTCAGTAACTGCTCTTGACTGTATACTGGATATGGCTGGCTGCCTGAGTTCTTGTCTTGGCTTCAATTCAGTGATACATTATAATATGGAATTCTTCATCAAGTAAGCTCTTCCTTTCCTACATTGCTTTTGGTTATAACACTTTATCATAGCAACAGAAATGAAACTAAACAGATATTCACTGGTTTCCTCATCATGGAAGTGCTGAGGTCATGTAGATGTTACAAGTTTTACATGAAATGATCAACATGGATGTAAGTGCTTCTGGCCTGAATCTCATCCCATCTTTCATGCCCAGCCTCCTTTTTTGTGCTCTCACTTCAGTAACACGAAGTAACACTTGGCATGTAGTTCTCCTGCCCCAAACAACTTGCTTCTATTTCCATTCATTACATAATCTGTTGTCTCCTGTTGTCTATAAAGTAATTACTATTGACTCTTGTTTATTTATTTATGTATTTATTTATTATTTTATGGGGTTATACTATTATGATGCTTTTAATCAAAGTAATCTCCATAGGCTCATATGTTTGAATGCTTGATCCCTAGATGATGAACTGTTTGGGAAGAATTAGAAGGTTTGGTATTGTTGGAGGAGGTATGTCACAGCTTTGAAGTTTCTAAAGCCCATGTCAGGCCCAATCTCTCTCTCTCTCTCTCTCTCTCTCTCTCTCCTCTCTCTCTCTCTCTCTCTCTTTCTCTCTCTTCTTGCTGCTTGCAGATCAGGATGTAAAGCTCTTAGCTACTGCTCCAGTGCCATATCTGTCTGTTTTCTATCATAATGATTATGTGTCACGGTAGGTATTAGAAAAGCAGTCTCAGGTCTGGCTAGCTCCCGACTGACACCATGTTCCCGCTCTAAATTCCCTCACTAACTATGTAGCCCAAGTTTGCATGGAACTAGAATCCTTCTTTCCAGCTTCATGCCCTGATTGAACTTTCAGGCAGAGACCACTAACCTTTGATGGAACTTTTTTTTTAGTTGTTTCCTTGATGTCCAAGTGAAGAACTGGTAATCTTTTTTGTTCTTTTGTTTTTTTTTTCTGGAAAATGTGATTTTGGCTTCAGCCAAAATGTGCTATGTGCTAACAGGCTGTAAGTTTTTCCTCTCTGCTTTCTTATAAATTGGATTGGTATGGAAGAGTTGGCTTTAGCATGTTATTTAATTGTATAGTGCAACTTATTTGAGCAGAGGTAGGAGAGGAGTTTAATGCTAAGGCTTCTTTCATAAATGGATAAATTTTAAATATTCAGAATGATTTAAGTTTAGTAACTGCAGAATTAGAGGTTATTCTCCATCAAAGTTTCCTAGAAAATGCAGTGATTACACACACACACACACACACCTTTTTTTCTATGGTAATGAATCAGTAATGACTGTTTTCAGACTGAACTTCTGTGTATTGATTAGTTGATATATGTTACTAGCAACAAAGGGAATTTATATTTTTGAGAGTCATAATTATGTACCAGAGATTTTAAATATCAATATTACTTCATTAGAAATAAGTAATCAAAGTTCATAAAAGTTAAGTAATGTGAGTGCTTTGAGTGTGAACTCCGATCTATTCTACTCTAAACTGCAGCCTTGAATCAAGCTTCAAGTTATGCTTTTTCTTATTTGAAACTGTGTCTCACTATATATGTAGTCTGGACTAGCATTAAACTTGGAGTTTTCCCACATTAGAATCCCAAGTGCTGGGAGTACAGCTGTACACTACTACCACATAGGACTCCAAATGAGATATTTTAAATATAGGACACACAAAGAAATGGTTTCTAAACTCACTGAGAAAGAGTGCTGTGAATGTATTTCAGACACTGGTGAGCGCCAAGCAGTTATGTGTGCAGCTCTGGCCACTACTAAATTGACAACGATTGCTCATGAGTCCTGTGTGGGAGGAGGTGGTTTCCTACAGGAAGAGGGTTGGGTAGTGAAGCCACAGAGATCTTCTGATATCTTTGATAGGCGTAACTTCTGGTCATTTAGGAAGTTGTTTTGTGGCTCCATCAATACGGTATTTCCCAGCTGTGTCACTGCCTCCCACTATTGTCTCTTTCACTTGAGTGATGGCTTCCTGGCCTGTGGCAAGGACAATTATTCCTTTACTGCCAACCTCCAAGGCTGGTCGCTTGACTGCAGTAATGAGCAAAGCGATTTTATTTGGTGGGTTTTTTTCCCCATTAATTAATTTCTTCATTATTTATTCACTTTACTTCCTGATCACTGCCCTCTTCCTGGTGTTCCCCTCACAAATCTCTCCCTCGTCCCCTTTCCCTTTGAGAGGGGGAGACCCCCTGACCCTGGCACATCAAGTCTTGATCAGAGGAAATTAATACCTAGAAATGAGTCTTTGGACGGCATGGGACTTAATGATCCTTAATTCTGAAATTCTGGTGGTGGATAAGATCATCTGAGCATTCTTTTTTTTTCTTGTTATTTTCGAGACAGGGTTTCTCTGTGTAGCCTTGGCTGTCCTGGAACTCACTCTGTAGACCAGGCTGGTCTTGAACTCAGAAATATGCCTGCCTCTGCCTCCCAAGTGCTGGGATTAAAGGCGTGCGCCACCACTACCCGGCCCTGAGCATTCTTAGAATAAACTTTTGCACTGCTGTTTGTAGAATAAACCAGTGGAATCTAAAATATTCCCTTTGAGAGAGTCATATAACTTCATTTTTATAAATAATTTATTGATTTTATAAACAGGTTTTTTTGGTTACAAAATAATAGATGTGAGAAAACAGCAAAAATCGGTGAAATTTTTGATTGCAACAAATAAGACCATTGTTGACATTTTCGTAGATTTTCTGCAAGTCTGACAATTTTGTGGTGATTGAAATGATAAGACTTCATATTTGTTATGGAGATACTTTCCTAATTATTAACAGTGAAAAAATCATCTAAAGCATTTTGAGTTTACTGATATAATTACTCTTAATACTATTACAATGTCTCCTAATTAGAAACACATAGTCCTTGTGTAATATTCTTCCCTATAAATTGGCCGTGTTGGAGCTAGAGAAATGTCGTAGTAGATAAGAGTGTGAACTGTTCTTGCATAAGACCTGAGTTCAAGTCCTGTTGAGGTAATTACTTAAAATGGCCTCTGGTCATGCTCACTATCTAAGCTGCAGCGGCTCTGCCTAGCCCAGCTGCCATGTTTTTCGGCCAGAAGCCATGTGTGTGCTGCAGCTAGAAATGGCCAGCTAGAAAAACCAGTTCTGCTACCCACGAGACACCAGCGTGGGAGATGACTCTGCCAATCTTCCACGCTGTCTCCACAAGGCTGGGTATTGCCCAGACCATCCCACCATCCACGCGGGCCCGGTATTAAAAATGAGACTCTAATGCTTAAAGATTAATGAAAGGCCTTATATAATTGGTAACGATCAGTAACCATACAATCAGAAGTGTAACCCAATGCCGAACCTAGATATACCAACTACCTTTGACTGTTACAGACATACAGATATGTGAACACCCGTCTCCATCTCCTCTCTCAAAATCTCTCCTCTCTTCTCTCTCTCTCTCTCTCTCTCTCTTCTCTCAGCTCCTCCTCTTCCTTCTCCTCCTTTCCACCTTACTCCTCCTCTTCCTCTCCTTACTCCTCCCACCTTAGCTCCTCCTGCAAAGTCCCATCACATTCTTGGGTGGCTTAAATCCACCAGTAACTCCAGCTCCTCTGGCCACTGTGAACTCATGCTGACATACACATATAACTTAAAAATAGTAAAAAGAAGTCTCAAAAACCCATCATGTTTGTCCAAGGTCATTGTACCTGGTTTTTCACAAATAAGGAAATAAGGGCAAGAGAAAAAAAAAAAAAAAAAAAAAAACTCCTCTTATTTGACTGAGGGTGTAGTCCAAGCAAGGTTTTGTTTTTACACATTCTTGAGGAGTTTTAATAAAATTAAAATGACACATTCTTAAAGAAGTGTGTATTTAGGTTTTCTTTTTTTGTGCCTCTTACAAGATTCTTTTGTCTTAAAGGAGCTGCATGTAGGTGATAAAACGTACCAAGTAGTGCATGCTAATGGAATTTATTTTGCCTGTTAAAGAATACATCAGCTTTATATCTGTATCAAATGGAACACAGCAGATTATCGGTGACAAAATGTTATGACATCATAGTGTCTGGAGGACTTATGTTGTGGTTTCCACTCTAACAGGCTCATCAATAGTTTGAGCGTGAATATGGTCATCCCCCCACCTCAAACTTCCCTTGCTGCTTGATATAGATGAAGACATGGGGATGTGGACGTCTAATCACTTGTCTTCATCCATAGAGGGAGCTGACTACACAGCTGGAATGGAAACCCCAGGACCTGGCTGAATCCCGGGCTTTGTCCCTGGGCACAGCCAGAGGCATAAGGCTTTGAGTAGTAGCTTTCAGGGATTTGTTTGACATTGAATCTGAGCTTTGTGAGAAGCTTCAGCAGGAGGAGAAGGGGAGGAATTACTTATCCCTTGGCATGCATTAGCATGCAAATAAATCACTTCTGTGTATTGTAGAGTGGTTGGAATTATCCCATGTACAATATATCTTTTATCAGCAGGTCTGAGTACAAGTCTCATTCTGACGGGTTCATGCATCTCCATTTGCAGTGCTTCTTTTTCTTTGGATTAAAACTTCTATTTATTGTCATTTCAACAGAAAGAATTATTAATTTGTTCATTGTTAAAGCTTCTAATAGTCTTTCTCGTCTTTTTATTTTTTAAATATAGCTTATATTACTTACCACATTTTATGTATACAAGGAAGCTTTAAATCGAAATAAGAATTATAATCACAAAAGGAAAAGTCTTGTAAACCTTATGAATTCATGATGTGGTACATGTAAATGGCTACTATTTTTATTGTTTTTTTTTTTTGCTGGAGCCAAAAGGTATTACATGTGCTAGACAAGTGCTTACATGTGCTTCACCACTGAGCCACAGCCCCTATCTGAGACAATGGTTACTATATTTTGAAGGCCAAGAAAAGATTCAGTAGAGCCAGATGCTTATTGGCTGATAAATGATAGGCTGAAACTACTGACTGCTATGTCATATACTACAGGCAATAGAATGTGAGAGTCTTTGTTCAATACTCTAAGTAGCAAGGAGGGCCAAGTTTAGAAGTCACCTAAACTTCAAAATGGTTTAACAATGGCAAGTCAGTTTGGAATTTAGAATATTATCAGCTTCATGATCCTCACCAGTTGGATATTCTTGCTAGTGGGAAACATCTTCATTTAATATCAACCTTCTTGATATTCAGCAGGTATTTATCCTAAGTTTGTTGCTTGCTTCTTTCCAACTTCTGGTAGAAACATGACAGACATTCTGACGCAGTGGTTTTGATCAGGAGCAATTTTTATATCCCAAGCACTGTTGGCAAATGCTGAGAGAAACTTTTGGTTGCTACAGCTTGAAGCACTATGCTGTGGTCACTTGGCAGTTAAAGGTTAGAAAAATGTCTCTGAAAAATCCAGTAATGAACAAGTTGCCTTCCATAATGGAGAGTTATCCAACCTCAATGTCAAATGTCACTGAAGCTGAAAATGTCTGGACTAAAGATTTACTTTCTTGTATAACTTCTCCTAAATTATACAAGAAACTGTGGAGATTTCCCAAAAAGTCTTCCAAATATTTATTTATGTCCTGATGCTTTAAGACTTTCTTAAAGTAAATTCATTGAAGAATGCCAGGTGGAATCATCTTTATTCATCTTTTACTGATGAATCCAGATCATCACAATGACTTTTTTCAGTAGTTGTGATTACTTCCTTTTGTTAACTTGAATGGACTGAGAGCCTTCTAGGGCATTAATGAGGCATACCTTTGGAGACTTTTCTATGGAAGAGTTACTGAGCAGGGAAGACCTCTTCTGAATATGAGAGACTACTATCCCTGTGGGCTGGGTTCATAGACTGAATAAAAATGGAAAAAGGAGAAAGTTAGTTGAGTGGCAGCATCTGCTGCTCTGTTCCTGGTCCATCAAGATTCGAGGAGTTTGAGTGAAATGCTTCCACCTCCAGGAACTCCATCATGCTTTCCCAACCACTGTGGGCAGTGACATTACAAAGTAAATTCTTCCCTTCCTTAAATTGCTTCATTCAAGCTATTTTCTCACAACAATGAGAGAAGGGCAAACTGTAAGGTCGGTCTTTACGTTAGGTCACCCCAACTACTAATAGTCTCCTAGATGAATGTCCTTCACTTCAACTCATTCTGCAGGCAATCTGTTTAGTCAGAGGCCACTCAAACCGGTGAAATATTGACAGAATTGTCTATTTTTTTCTCTTGATGGCTGTAGTGTAAGGTTTACAAGTCTTTGATTTTCTGTGACATCATTTTGTGTCTTACGGTGAATAAAATAGTTTTCCATGCCCGGTTTCATTAAAAATTACAATAGATTGCAAACATGGAAGAAAGAAATCTCATGAGGTCTCACTCCTAGATTAAGAACTAAAGGTGAGTAGAAACTGCTGAGAGAGGAAAAATTAGGGTCTCCCAGGGATAAGGATAACCTTAATTGGCTATCCAATACAAAGTAGTCAGCCCTGAAATCAAATACATATAGGTAACAAAACAGACACAGCAGATTGTATTAATATATGTATACATACATATGTAATAAGAGAACATCAATTTAAGAAGGAATAGGAGATAGGAGGAAGGAAAGGAATGGGGGATATGATGTAATTATATTGTAGCTAAATAAATTTAAAAATTTAAGCTTACGTTGCTATAACATACATAAAATACGCAGAAAGGCATATGATCAGATATGTTTTGATAGGTATACTTTTACAAAACCTTCTTCCCTGGGTAGAAGGTATTGAAGGTGTACATCAGCTGCAAAAGTTTCATTTATCTCTTTATAGATGCTCCTGCTTATTCCTCCAGCCCGAGACTGCCACTGATCTGCCTTCTATACCTTTAGGTTACTCTGCATTTTCTTAAAAATTTACATCACTAGAAACTGAAAGAATATCTTTTCTTTGAGTATTTTTTTCATAGCCAAAATTATTTTGAAGGTTCATGAATCTGAGTATAGTTTTAAATTTTTTAGTTCTTTTTTTCTGAGTGTTCTGTTATATGCATTACCTGTATTGGGAGGTATTAAAATTCTATTAAATGGAAGTTCATAAAAAAACTCACAATAGGTCTCCCAAATGGCCTAGCTATACCACTTCTAACTATACCCCAAACATCCCAAGTCAACACAGAGATACTTCTACATCAGTTTTTTGCTGCATCACAATTTACAAAAGCTAAGTCATACAAAAAGACGTAAGTCAGCTCAAAACAGAGGAATGGTTATAAAATATGTGGCTTATATACACAACAGAATGTTTTCTAGTCATAAAAAATAAAATCATGTCATTTCAGGAAAACAGACAATTGAAGATAATAATATTAATGAATCACCTCAGTCACAGACAGACAAATATCACATGTTTTCTATTATTTTGGGGTATAGACATGATAGATGCATAATCTAATGTGATGATGTGACGGTAGAGACGAAACCATCTTGGAAACAAATGGAGGGGAAGGGAAACAAGGAGTCTAGATGTGGCATATGTTCAAAGTACGTTGTATACTTGCATGCAAATGACCTCTTTAACCCTGTATCGTAAAAATAATTGGAAAACATTATACCACATTGTTTTGAATTTTTCGAAATAAATGTTTTCATTTGTCTTTTGGCTTACTCTGTATTTATTTGAAATGAATTTAACATATATAAATTAAGAGGGTTTCAGGCCCAGGTGGTAATCTCCATTTACCAAAACCATGATTGTATATACACAAATTATTTGACATTTCTTTTTGAATGGTTTTAGCATATAGAAATATACTAGGAAAACATTGCAATTCCCACCACCACGTTATCTAAGCAATGAAAGTAGAGTAAATAGTGAAAATGCTAGCTGCCTAAAAGTTGCCTTCTCAATTCATCTTGGAAATCAATTGGTCTCAGTTTTTCAGCTTGGGCAGTGGGGGTGGGGATGAGGTTGGGGGTAGGAGTCAGGGAGGGCAATGAGGTCCTGTTCTACTCAGAGAGTGGGACGTTGTAGGAAAGATAAAAATTACTTAGGAAGCATCAAGGACTTGGGTAACTGCCTAGTGGAGAGTTAGAACAATGAACTGCCTTTCTTACCTGAATGAAGTATTCCTCAGTGTTCTGGTTTCACATTCTAGCACCCTTTTGGAAGGATTCCATCTCTCCAATTAGTTGCTAGTGAACATAAAGAGTCTGCTTCCCAAGGCTGTTTGACTTAAAAGATATTGATTAACAATTACCAGCCAGAAGATGGTAACAATCTTTTTATTTTAGTGAGTCACCCTTAAAATCGACTTTAAGAGCTTCTAGTCATTGTGGCCAAGAGTACTAAATTAAAGCATGCATGTCACCCCCTTGCCCCAAATATTAGAATTTCTGGTTCCTATAGTTTTGAACAGAAGCGAACCTGTAACCTGGAGTTTTTCAGTCTGGAGCAGCATGCACAATAGGAAAGAACATGAAGTTGGAAGCTTTTGTGTTGACCTTCAATCCATTCCCAGACATGGGTGAGTTTAGTGTTTATTGTGAACTCTTCAATACTGCGGCATCAGCTAAAAAAATGTAGCTACAGGAGCATGTCGTACCATAAACAAAACTAAACAAAACAAAATCTCTAAGCAATTAATGCATTCATTTGGTAAGCTTCATTGATTTGATTAGGCCTAAAATATTCTCATAGGGAACTGATTACAGTGAATTTGAGTTCTCATATCTCATGTCTCCTGGAAAAGTAGTAAAAGCAACGTTTTTCTAAAACACTCATCTCTTATCTTTTGTTATTGTAAAATGCAAAACATATTTTTCTAGTCTTATTGGGAAATGCCAAAGGACCCGCCCTGACTCCCAGGCTGCTCACTGTTCTTCCGTAATTGCTTTTGCATCATGAAGTCTGAGCGCTTGTACTTAACACAGCCTGATGAATTCAACTAGGCTGAAGGACATCTGCGTTAACATTCTTAGTCTGTGAAGGATTTTTTTTTTTCCTGTTTCACAAGCCTAAAGGGGCAAAGGTCAAACCTTTTCAGCTGCAGATGAGGTCATGCTTGCTGATGGACTGCAGCTGATCACAATAAAAACAGGGTCTCCCATGTGACCAGTCCTCTCCATTTAGGAACAGTGATGTCATCTCTGCTGAGACAGGATGAGACACGTTTAAAACTTGTTTTAAAATACATAAATTTTTCTTCTGCTTTCACCGTGACCCTTTATGTGTTTCAACACAAGGATTCATTTGATCATCATTTCAAATGAAAAAAAAAAAAAAGATAGATAACATAGATGGAACTTACATCTTGCACGTAATCGTTCATCTCTATTAAGTTGAGCTCTGTGAAGTCAGCATTCTACTCAGCCAAATGATTACATATATTCTATCAAGGAGTTGGAGGGAGATCATGAGTCCGCACCCTGATTGAGGATCTGTGGACAGTGATGGCTTCTCCAGGAGGAGAATCAGTTTTTCTTATGGGTCAGGCTACTGGTAGGTTATCCACTCTTCCAGTGAATGGTCCAGAAGTCTGGACAACATAAATTGAAGTTGATAGGCTATTTAATGAAATTATATTTAGGAATATATATATTTCCTTTTATGTATACATATATATGCATGTGTGTGCATATATTACAAATATATATACAAATGTGTATATATACAAATGCATATATATTGTAATAACAATTAATGAAAAAAGAGGCCATGAATTTGAAGAGTAGGCAGGGGTATATGGGAAGGTTTGGAGGGCAAAAACGGAAGGGAGAAATGTAATTAAATTATAGTCTTTTTAAAAAGTCATGGAATTGAGGAGGTATAGAAGGATATTACATATTGTCAGTCTCACATGCTGCATCCTCATAGTCCAAAGACCGTTACCTTTAGGAACATGAAATATCTTTCTGTATTGAGAGATGGATCAATGGTTAAGAGCACTGGCAGTTCTTCCAGAGGTCCTGAGTTCAATTCCCAGTTCCCACATGGTGGCTCGCAGCCATCAATAATGGGATCTGATGCCCTCTTTTGCTATGCAGACAAACATGCAGACAGAGCCCCCCCCCAGTATTGCATTGCATTAGTTAATGTATACAATACATTAGATAAATAAGTCTTTAAAAAACTTTCATGAATTCCAGACCCAGAAGGACCTTAGTTTAATTTCTACCTGTGCCATTTGTCAGCTGAGTGATATTAAATTTTTTGGATAAGTTGCTGAACTTCACTATTCAGTTATGACAATTGAAGACTATAACGTGGTCACCGAGAGCTCTGTCTCGCAAATGTAAAATTCTTGCTTGTGAGTGGTGTTTAGGTAAACAAGTCTTTGCATGTTCAATAAAGATGTCATTATGTTCTTCCCTTAGTTGATTAAATCTCATATGTGCACAGCCTTTCTGTCTTGTTGTCTATCAGTACTGTGTAACCGT
Organism: Mastomys natalensis; assembly: GCA_021653895.1. Taxonomy (NCBI): domain Eukaryota; kingdom Metazoa; phylum Chordata; class Mammalia; order Rodentia; family Muridae; genus Mastomys; species Mastomys natalensis. The sequence goes on along the minus strand of JAJTUV010000315.1, from coordinate 3,335,853 downwards.
GTCTTTGGGTATAGTTTGAGTCTGCAAAGTAGTAATAGGTACCAATGATTACAATTTATTGTAATTTATTATTTTAGTGAACAAAGAGTAGTTGAACCATGAGTCATCCAGATTGGATCTTAGCTTCCTGTTAGCGTTTCACAGTATTTATTAAAAGACACATTTTTATCCTCTAATGACCCAGTAGAAAGATCCCTGGTTGATATGCAGAAACAAATCAGATTATTTTGCTTCGTATAAATTATATTTTAATCACAAAGTATTTCTGGGATATAAAATAAGTGAGAAGGATTTTTAACAAGTTAAGAATATAGAATTTTAATGGGAAATTGAGGAAGAAAAACCAGAAAATGAAGAAAATAGAAGCACCACACGAAGAAAGAAAAAAAAAAAAAAAAAAGAAACACTTATAAAATAGCCTTGCAGAGAAAAGAGCAAAGCAATGGATGAGATTACCTGCTTGGGATATGAGATCAAGCATGTCAGATTGAGGAAACCGCAGGACCATATCCTACTAATTCACTTCCTAGAAAACACACAGCCTGTGAAAGAAAGTATGGCCGGCTTCAATTACTTTTGCAAGAAGCATGTGCAATTGTGTTATAATTCAATCGATTACCAAAACAGAAGAGCATCTTTTTGTGACTGAGACCACATCAAGACATTTCCACTGGATCATTAGAATAAGTGGAAATAGTCGATAAGTATGTTTGTCTTATCTTGTTATTGAGCATTACCAAACTTATAAAGCCTTTGATTAACATTTTAAAAAAGTTACTAATAAAAAAAAAAAAAAGAAGCAGGGAGGTGGGTAGGGGGTTCCTGGGTGGGAGAATGGGGAATGGGGAATGGGGATCACATCTGAAATGTAAATAAAATATCCAATAAAAAAAAAAAAGACTTCTAAGGAAAGAAAAAAAGTATGTTTGCCTTAAGATGTCTAAATTAGCCGGGCGGTGGTGGCGCACGCCTTTAATCCCAGCACTTGGGAGGCAGAGACAGGCGGATTTCTGAGTTCGAGGCCAGCCTGGTCTCCAGAGTGAGTTCCAGGACAGCCAAGGCTATACAGAGAAACCCTGTCTCGAAAAAACCAAAAAAAAAAAAAAAAAAAAAGATGTCTAAATTATAGACACAAAGCCATTTATTTAATAAGCAGACATGAATATGAAGAACATGATCACTGAGCCTGCAAAATAGTGGTGGACTTGCTTGATAGGAACAGCCAAGTGTACCTTTCCATTTAAGTAAGACATTTACATAAATTGCAAATTCTAAACCAATAAGATTTTCCAAATAAGCCTTACAGACTGATATCACTGATAGAAATAACAACTAGGCCTCATAAACAATGCCACCGTATGGTAAAGGGCTCTGTTTCAGGAGCACAGAAACTCTGCCTTTGCTAGGACCCCATTAATTTTACACTTCACTCCTCATCCTGAGAGGTGGGGGTGGTACCTTCCTGTGACTACTCTCTCCTGGCTGCAGTGTACACCTGTTCACCAGTGGGGAATTCGAGATGCTGTGCCTAGATCACAGCCAATTAGAAGGAGCAGAATAGGGGTGAGGGAGTGAGACCAGGGAGGAGTGAGAGAGAGCAGGGCATGGTGTTAGAGTATGGATGGACTTTGGCATTCCAGAGAGCTCTAGAACCAGTGTCTTCTGGGTACCAAAGAACAAATGTACAGTGGGTTCTGACGTCAAACCACTTACTAGGAGTTTCCAACTCAATAGCCTGATCTTCCTTCCATTTATTTCTGTATTTTTTATATCTCATTATAAAAAAAACCAATGTTGGGGGGGTACAAAAAAAAAAAAACCAATGTTAAGTTTATTTATACACTTATTGAAAGATGTCAAGGAGCATGAGTTCTATAATTACCCGGTAAGATGATTTTTTTTTTTTTTTTTTTTTTTTTTTTTAGGGTTCACACACAGACTTTATTGGTTCAACAATGAACAGCAAAGGAAACTTTAACTATCACTCTGTGATTGTCATGTAGATGTGAAAGTCACCCTTGGAAAGCTAAGATGATGTCTTAACCTCTGAGCCACCTCTCCAGTCCCTGAGAATGACTAGTATTTTAAGAACTTGCCAAAGTGGCTGTATGAATGGATCTCGCTCTCTGTCTCTCTCCACTCTGCTTCTCCTCCATCTCTGTCTTCTGAAGATGCCTGTATAAGGTGGCATTTCATCATCTCTGTCCCATGAGTGTGCTATCTTATCATTCTGCTGAAGAGGCTTCTCCCTGGTGACAACTGACCTCTGAGATGACAGCAAGTCAGTCTCCATGGCAAGGATTTTCCTTAAACCCAGGGTTTCTTAAGAAAATGGATCCTCTCATTTAGTCAGCCCCAAGTCACTTGCTGTGTAACTAACTCTACTGCCAGATTCTGTTTCCCTTTGTAAAGCCAGGGCCTTAACCTTTGGCAGTGTGGAGAACACTGTGGGAAAGAGCTATACGTCTATTGTAAAACAGCCAGACATTTTACAAGTTACAGTACCTGAAGGGCAAATTAGCTGAGGTTCTATGGATTAAGAGTGGCTAATAGTATACCATAGGGAGAGCCAATTAGCGACCATGGGTTCCAGAATAGGCTTTGGATTTGCGATTTGAGACAGGAATGAATGGAGACTGTAAGGAAAGCCTTTTCCTCTGTGCATGGATAAAGCTGTTCTATCAATCAGCCCCAACGCCTCCCTGGTTTCCATCCCTCATCCCTATGCTGTTCCTTCTAATTGCCTATGATCTAGGCACGGCATCTCGAATTACCCACTGGTGAGCATGCTACAAATAAGTAAAAGCAAGAAGAAGCCTTCTCCTCTTACATTACTCGGGAGGAAAAACTGGTTACACTTTAACTTTTTCCCCAGGAATGTATTTCCCTCTGCTGGTGAAAGCCTGTAACTTCTCCTATCATTTTACGTGTGTGTTAACATGCAGTGTAATCAGTACTGGAAGCAAATGGCTTTCAGAATCTATACAGCTTCGAAGCCAGTGGTTCTCAACCTTCATGCTATGTCCCTTCAATACAATTCCTTATATTGTGGTGACCCTCCCACCACGAATGTATGTTTGTTGCTGCTTTATAACTGTAATTGAATGGTAATGTAAATGTCTGATATGTGAGCCTGTGAGGCTTTTGACCTACACAGGTTGAGAACCACTACTCTAAGGAAATTAAGTGTCACCTTTTCATATTTTCTTAGATGCCTAAAAGGATGCATTTGTATCTGTGAAGAGGCTGCAGTCACTTCATTACATGAAGCATAGTCTTCAAGCTTAACTGTGTGTGTGTGTGTGTGTGAGACAAAGGCCAAACAACCAAAATTAAAATTTATAAGCAATTTTAAAAGCATTTGTCCTTGAAGATATCCTTTGTGTCCCCAGAGAATTAAAAGTACAGTTGTGTTCCACAGAGGCTGGAATGGATAAAACTTATCCATTAAATTTATTTGCATTAAATTTAGTCAGCATTGTTAAGAGTCTTGTGATGGAAATCGCTGGCTCCCAGAGTTCTTTCTTCCAAGAAAGGCCAACTCAGTTCTAAAGAAACTGAGCCACTTTCCCTGCTTCACCTGCCCGGAGAAGACATTAGGCTCACCGAGGATATACTTAGTCACATCGCGTGTATGGATCTCAGTCCTAGTGTGAAGTTTGCATCCATAGTTAACAAATAGCAAGAAGAGAAGAAAGGTAAACAGAGGTTCCTTCGAGTCTGGGCCTGAGCACTGAGCAGATCCCAGGTGGCAACTCTGCACCCAATCTCACAAAACCAGAGGCCGCTCGGGAACTCTAACTTGGGCAGTATCTTAGGTAAGGAGACAGAAACACCCGCTCCAACCAGGGAGTAACTGGAACCCACTGGGACCCAGTAATTCACTCCTGGCCCAGAGCACTGGTTCCTCCCTGTCTGTGCCCGTGCACTGAGCAGATCTTGGGCCTCAGCTCTAACCCCAGTAGTAACACCCACCCCACACAGTTCTGACACAACCAAGATAATAGGAAAAACAGGCTCCAGTCAGAGACAGGGCTGATAGCACTTAGGCAATCCAGATGTCGAAAGGCAAGGGCAAGAACATAAGCATCAGCAACCCAGGGTACTTGGCATCATTTAGAACCTAGTTCTCCCACACTAGAAAGTCCTGAATTCCCCATATCACCAGGAAAGCAAGATTCAGATTTAAAATCACTTCTAATGATGATGATAGAGTACTTTAAGAAGGACATTAATAACACTCTCAAAGAATTTGAGAAGAACACAGGTAAACAGGTAGAAGCCCTTAAAGAAGAAACACAAAAATCCCTTAAAGAATTACAAGAGAACACAACCAAACAGGTGAAGGAATTGAACATAACCATCTAGGACATAAAAATAGAAGTAGAAACAATAAAGAAATCACAAAGGAAGACTACCCTGGAGATAGAAAACCTAGGAAAGAAATCAGAAGTCATAGATGCAAGCATCACCAACAGAATACAAGAGATAAAGGAGAGAATCTCAGATGCAGAAGATACCATAGAAAATATTGATACAACTGTCAAAGAAAACACAAAATGCAAAAAGTTCTTAATACAAAACATCCAGGAAATCCAGAACACAGTGGGAAGACCAAACCTAAGGATAATAGGTATAGATGAGAGTGAAGATTCCCAACTTAAAGGGCCAATAAATATCTTCAACAAAATTGTAGAAGAAAACTTCCCTAACCTAAAGAACAAGAAGCCCATAAACATACAAGAAGCCTACAGAACGCCAAATAGACTAGACCAGAAAAGAAATACCTCCCGTCACATAATAATTAAAATGCCAAATGCACAAAACAAAGAACGAATATTAAATGTAGTAAGGGAAAAAGGCCAAGCAACATATAAAGGCAGGCCTATCAGAATTACACTAGACTTCTCACCAGATACTATAAAAGCAAGAAGATCCTGGACAGATGTCATACAGACTCTAAGAGAACACAAATGCCAGCCCAGGCTACTATACCCAGCAAAACTCTTAAAAACTCTATTATATATTATACTATACTCAGCAAAACTCTATTACCATAGATAGAGAAACCAATATATTCCATGACAAAACCAAATTTACACAATATCTTTCCACAAACCCAGCATTACAAAGGATAATAGTAGGAAAACTCCAATACAAGGAGGGATATTATACCCTAGAAAGAGCATGAAAGTAATCCTTTTCCAACAAATCCAAAAGAAGATAGCCACACAAAGATAATTCCACCTCTAATAACAAAAATAACAGGAAGCAACAATCACTGTTCCTTAATATCTTTTAATATCAATGGACTCAATTCCCCAATAAAAAGACATAGGCTGATGGACTGGATATGTAAACAGGACCCAGCATTTTGCTGCATACAGGAAACCCACTTCAGTGACAAAGACAGATACTACTTTAGAGAAAAAGTCTGGAAAACAATTTTTCAAGCAAATGGTCCTAAGAAACAAGCTGGAGTAGCCATTCTAAAACCTCCAGCCCGAGAACACAAAGGAAGGGACTCATGGCTCCGCCTGTATAGGTAGTTGAGGGTGGCCTTGTCAGGCATCAGTGGAAATGGAGGGCCTTGGTACCCAATAGTTTGCATTCCCTAGTGTTGGGGAAATCAAGAGCAGGGAGGCGGAAATGGGAGGGTGGTGGGAACACACCCTCATAGAAACTCCCAGAATTATATGGATTAGATATGGTAGAGACAGGCTACTAGAAGACTAGATTCCAGAATTCAAACAAAAAATATCTTGATATTAAAATTTGTTTTGAGAATTGTATATTGCAGACTACACAGCCTTGGTGTATCCACTCATCAAGCAAGCTGAGCAGACCTGCTCGAACCTCTGATGTCTTGGAATCTCAGCTGAATGCAGTGAAGACACAGACGTCAGAGGCTTATCAATTTACTCTCCCCCCTCGCCCCTCTTCTAATATCTCAATGCCCATAATCAGCTTGAAGAAGTTAATGAAGAGTCGGTGCCCCTAGTCCCTGGGCTTGGGGACTGAGGTGGTTAATATTGGACTGTCTTTCTAGGGAAAAGTAGTGGTTTTGTTGGAACAAGGAGGAATAGCTAGGATTAATTGCATAGCCATAACCTATTGGTAGAAATCTGTATAATTGTTATTTAGCTGAAGTTATAATTTCTTAAATGGTACAAAATTTACTTTGATTACAAATTTAAGGTTTTCATTGGTATGAGTTTCTTATTGATATAGAAGTGAGATTAATATTGTTACTTTCATAGGCATTGTGCCTATATAACACATTTAGGAATACAAGGCTTAGACCCAGTCCTTCTTTAACTTTTTAAACTGATTTGAAATGGTTAGCCTGTGAGTTAAGGGCCTATAGCAAATTCATGGCTCTGAGTTTATTGTTAGGATGTTTTCTATATTTTATTTAGAAATAGCTGAGAGGAGTTAACAGACAACAGTCCAGATTGCCTTACATGGATAGCTGGTTTTCAAAAGTCCACAGAATTGACATTACAAACATTTTTGCATTAATGTTCATTTTGATTAGAGATCTGTCTGCTCCTGACAGCTTCCTGTCTTGGATTCTAAGAAGAAACTGAGCATCTTCGGAGTTACTCCAGTTGTGGTGAGACAGCCACTAGGCAAGAATTGCCTCTTCTCATCTACAGACAAATTACTGACCTGAAAAGGACACACTTGCGGAATAGTTGACTGATTATATCTGCCAAGAAAGAGTAATCAGCCCTTAATAATTCAGCATCACTAGGTCTGTCAGATGATCCTGGGCCAGAAGGCTGAAGATCGTATGCTCCAACGTTTTGTAGTATAGGGACTGTCCAGGTGTTCAGTGGTCTCTATAAATTGGCTAAGTTTTAGAAGCAATGCTTTGTGCTTCTCATAATTTCAGTTAATTCAGTCATTCTGGATTTCTGAGGGGGTTGAAGGCTTATAGTCTCATAGCCAATCCTGGCTATTTATTTTGAGAGAAAAGATTTGAGAGGATGGTTTTCAGCTGACATTCATTCTAAAGTCAAGAAAAAAGCCAGGCTCAGAACTAAGTCTTTTAGTTAGGAGAGATGAAAGGGGTTATGTTTAGTCAACAAAATGATGGACTGGGTATTAGGTCTATCTTGTACCTTACTGATACAAATTGGTATGGCTATGCTTTAACTGTATTTTGAGAGAAAAGTTTTATCTTAACAGGAAGGGTGATATGTAGGAGGAGCTAGGGGGGAGGAGTAAGGAGAGGAAGAAGAGGAGTAAGGAGAGGAGGAGAAGCAGAGGAGGAGCTAGGAGATGAGAGATAGATAGATAGATAGAGAGAGAGAGAGAGAGAGAGAGATTGGAACATGGAGGCAGATGTTCTCCTGTCTCTGCCAGTCAAAGGTAGTTGGTATATTTAGGTTTGGTATTGAGTTACACTTCTGATTTTATGGGCATCTTGTTATTGAGCATTACCAAACTTATAAAGCCTTTGATTAACATTTAAAAAAAAAGAAAATGAAAATTTAGTTTTCTACAACTGAGTCTCACTGGGTATACAAAGAACTATTAAGGCCAAGCCCTATGCTTAGCAGTAGATGGCCAACAAAAAAATTACTTAACTCAATGGTAATTTCAGAGGGTGTTTGTTTATTTTTTCTTATTAATGGCTTTTTGTTTTTCAGTTCACTTGATTGTTTTGCTCTATTCAGGTTTGCTTGTTTTTATTTCATCATTTTTAAGATGTCTATTTGTTTTAATGAAATGTAATGTTTAATGTAATGTTCTAATGAGAGAGAACAAGAAAAGATGTAGATTTGGGAAGATCTGGGAGGAATCAGAATCTATTCTATGGGGGGAAATAATTCTAATAAGAAATATTAAAAAAAAAAAAGAAAGGTAAACAGAAAGAAAAAGAGCAAATTAAATCCTGGATTAGACTCTTTCCTACTGTCTGACAGAAGTGACAGCGTTGAGCTCCCTCAGAACTAATATGCTGAGCACTCATATTATATATGTGTAGCTTGCCCTCTGCTCCATCCCTTGGAATAAAAGGCAGCCGACAACCGTGTTAGTCTTCAAGCGGTTTATTCAGGTTCCTTGTTACAGCCTGCTTGCTTCTACCTTCTTCCTCTTCTTCAAATCCTCCTTTCAATCCTCCTCTCCTTCCAATCCTCCCGGCTACCAGCCCAGCCGCCTTATATGCATTGCCTTAATCTTATCAGCAGCTGCCACACCGGCACTGTTAATTGGCTGCTCCATGTGATGCGAGGTGGGCTAATCGGGTAGCCACACCTGGAAGCGCAAACCTTTTCTCTATAATGAGCCACAGTCACAGTGCCTACTCAAGCTAGCTGGCTACATGCCAAGCGCCATCCTGACGGAGAACCGCTTCCTACATATATGCAAATAGTTCAATTTGTTCTTTGGTCATTAATACATTTTCCCCCAAAATGTAGCTCCCAAATTATTACTTTTTTCCCAAATTATTTTTGAAAGCCTGAGTGGTTTCTTCACTTTCTACTTTTTCTGCACATGTATACTGAGTTAAACATTTGCCTTCTCCTAAATAGTACTTTGGAAGGTGTTAAAGAAGAGTGACTTGTGTAGGGATACAACTGAGCAAACTGATTGTCACTGAGTGAACCAGACATATGTAACCAGTTTAAAAGACAATTTGAAGAACAGACATATTAAGGTCAGGAATCCTGAAATAAAGTATGTGAATACAGGCAAAACTGACTTTTCCACAAGAGGAAAGGAAACATATTTGAGTCTCTACTGAATAGGCCAGGATTTATGTGTCAGTAGGACAATAGTTGTTTTTGACAGTTACACTTATATGCTGAATGTACAGAATTGCAAAATAGCTCCAGGTCAGTCACAGAATAGAATCAAAGCACCCTTAGCAGGTTATATAAGGTACAGGTTTTCAGTGAAAGCACAAATATTTTCCTTTAAGGGAATACTTTTCTTCTTGGGGCTCATTCTTCCATCCATTTTCCTAAAAACTGGGCAAGTTCCAGGACCACAATGGAACACTTGGGATTCTACATCATGATTTCTTTCTCACAAGATTCAGTGAGTTTAGATAGAATTTGCATGACAGTCCATAGTCAGAGGTCATGTCTCCCAAATGTACTTAATCATGTGAAGCAAATATATTTTTATTCTTTGCTTATATTTATTCTTCTGATGGCTATGGAGTCTATTCATTTAGTAAATACTTTCCATTTGCTGACTTGTCTGTAGTCTGTCAACAAAGCACTCAAATATAACAGATGCTAATTTAACCTCACAAACTCAGGAGAACAAGAAAGACAGAGGACCTGAATCTGAGACCCATATTCCTGCTTTGCAGACTAGGTAGTCTCAGTCCTTGTCTGGTTTCTGTGGTCCCAGGAAAATGATTTGTGAAACTGTTTTGTTGTCTGTGGTCCTGAAAGAAGAAGCTGTGTGAGATTTTAAATGTATTGCCTTCCATCTTCATCCGTAAAAGTCATTGACTAGGCTACTTTGCAATGCTGTAGTTAACAGAACCCTGGCTGACATGCACATAGATCCTATAAACAACTAAACAAAGATTCCTGTTCAAGGCTGTGCAGTAAATCCTGTTAGACTGACAAAGACTCTCTCCTTGACCACACTGTGGCTCAAGATGCTTAATACTTCTAGACCTTTAGACCACCAGAATCACTCTTGACTAGGTTAGGTTGCTTAGCAGCAGCAAGAACCCTGCTTTGTCAGTTCAGCTAGAACTCTCACTCTTGGTGTCTGATTACCCAGGGTAGCCAATCAAATGTCCTGTCCCTCACTGTCCCCCAGATCTCTCATACCTTGCCTTGCCTTCATTGTGAATTTTGCTGGATCTGTTCAGCCAGAATCTTCTTTGCTCATAAAATCTTATGCGGTAAAGTGTCCAAACGTTTCCACATCTTTGGACAATTTTCATAAATTTGTCTTCCATTATGCAAATCCTATATGAACTAAATTATTAGACCAATTTTAATTAATTTTTTGAGAATTTTATATGTGAGTATTATATTTACAACTTTTCTTTCCCCAATCCAACTCTTCTTGTGTTCTTCTCAAATCCATGTCCTCTTTTCTTAAAACAAAAACACCCACCCCTAATTCTCTGAGAGAGTCAAGTTTCATACAAGTTGACATGATTTGATCATATTCATGCCCTCCTGAAACTTTTCTCAGATACATGCTCTCTTTTATATCCATATAATGCTGTGTCTTTTTATTTTAAGTTTTTCAAGACCAGTTATGCCACTCAAATATTCTTTGATGTGCAGCCCTCCACTGGAGCATGGTAAGCCTATCAAGAGCTATACTCCTGAGAAAACGGTCTCTTATGACCTCTTCTTGACCCTGAACTCTTCTTGAGATTCCTGGAAAATCTCAAAGGATATGTTCTCTCCAATTGTAAAAAAAGAAATGTTTGTCTGATTAGGGCTTATTTAATGTGCTGAATTGCATGTAAGAACATACTGAAATAAAGAAGAGAAACATAACTGTCTGTAGATTCAATTTTCAAGGGCCATAAAGGAATAAATACAATATATCCAGGTATGATACTAGTCACAGATTTGGTTATTATTTTAAAATATTGTGTAGTGCAGGAATAATCTAGTTTCCCTTGTTAAAGGAACTCTCGTCCTTGTCTATAGCCAATTTAAGGTTTATTTTTCTTGAGTAGGTTTTGTTTTACTCAAATCTCTTCCAAAATGGGTTTAAACTTTAAAAAGTGAGGAGAGAAGAGAGAGAGAGAGAGAGAGAGAGAGAGAGAGAGAGAGAGAGAGAGAGGAGAAAGGGATAGAGAAGGGTTATGTGAGATTGATCATAGAGGTCAAAACAGAATGTTGGATCCCAATGAGTTATAGGCATGAGCCACCTGATGTGGGTGCTGGGAACAGAACACAGATCCTCCGAAAGAGCATTAAAAACTTTTAACTTCTGAGCCCTCTCTCCAGCCCCTCAAATGTGTTTTTAGTGAACCTTAGGATGGAATGCTTCATGAGGGAATTCCTTAAATAACGTTGTGGTCATGCCACTGTACTGAGTAAGGATTTTCAGAAGTATACTGAAAAGGCTGAAAGATTGGCTCAAAAACTACTTAACCCAGAATTGTGCAGAGCAAGAATTAATTACAAGGGGTAGAAGGAATTGATATTTGTTTGGTAGGAGGGAGTTCTTGTGTGCTTCTCTGTTGCTGTGACAAAACACTAGCCAGAAGTAACTTTGAAGAAATGTTTATTTAGCTTACAGATTGCAGCCCATCATTAGGGAAGCTAAGGTAGGAACTCAAATCAGAAGGTTGGGGCAGAAATAATGAAAGAACATGCATTTCTGGCTTGTTTTCCCTGACTTGCTCAGTCTGCTTTCTTATACAGCCTAGGGCCAGGGATTGCATCATTCTCAGTGGGCTGGGCCCTCCCATGTTAATCAAGAAGACTCCCCATAGACATTCCCACAGGCCAATGTGAGGAGAAAACACCTCAGCCAAGGGTCCCTCTTGCGGGTGACTCTAGTTAATATCAAGTTGCCCAAATCTAACCAGCATAGTATTTTCTTGGAACAATGCTGCTGCTGCTGCTTTAAAGCTCTGTTTTCTGAATTTAAAGAGACCTCTCTCTTCCTTAGGCTGTATGTGACACATAGCACGTAAGTAGATTATACTCTCACAATCAGAAATGAAGCAAGCCTTCTTTGATCACTTTCCACTGTCTTCAGAATTCCAAACTGTCTGTCCTCTGGGCTCAGGAAGTGGGTTTATAGTCTTCAAATGTTAACTTGTGTCATTGTTTTTGTAGATAACCCTCTCATTAAATGCTTGGCTGCTTGTACCGTCTAGGAAATATCCTCTAGTACCAAGTCTCAACAGACGGTTCATCTGTCCTGGATTATAAAACAAGGTGACAGAGTTTGAAATAGATTTCTATTTTTCAAGACGACATCCTCGAGGAGACAGGGGGCAGGGAGGAGGTATTTGGAACAGTTAGAGGGTGAACCAGGCGGGGAATAAAATCTGGAGAGTGAAGCTAAATAAATAAATAAGTAAATAAATGAAGGATTAAATAAAAAAAAAAAAAAAAAAAAAAAAAGGAGAATGTTTCTTTCCTGCCCTCCCTGCCGAAGAACAAGAGGAGGAACAGACATGCTTGCTCTTTGACCTCACCGTAGCCAGGGCCTTTCAAGCCCTCTACTCTTTTCCCTTCAACATCTCTACTTATCATCACTGTATCACCCAGTGCTAAAAATGAATCTTAGCAAGTTGATTTAGCCAGAACCTTTGCCTGGACAGTTGGTCAAATTTCTCACTCCTCTAGATACTCCAACTCCTAACATCCTCTGTGATGACTTGGCAGCAATCCTCGCAAAAGTAGAAGAGGATATATAGGATCACATCACTCATGTATCTTTCCTCTGTTCCCTTACTTTCCCCTTAAAAAGCACTTGACTTTTTTTTTTCTTGTTCTCCTCTGATATAATTTTCCCATTAAGTGTATTTTTTTCTGAAAATGAAAGACAAGAAGGAAATTGTTAGAAAAATTTGCTTTGGTGTCATAATGGCTCCAAATCCAAAAACAAGAATCCCACCTTTCATTTCCCTGACAAAAAAAATGAAAGGAAAAAATAATGTAATTAGATTCAAACCATGATCTCAGTAAGTTTCTATCATAATGATAAGACCCAATTTCACTATAATCAGTATTTTCAAAGTTTCATGAAATACTTCATATTTTTCAATACACTTTCCCACACGTATAGCAAAAGGCAGGAAAAACTACATGCTCTGGTCCATGCTTAGCAGCTGCCTAAGTCCAGGCAAGGTCTGAAAGGTCCATGTGGCTTCTCTGTAGTGTCTTTTGGAATGCTTGTTCTGGAGGAAAGCAGCCACCATATGGAACCTGATTACCTCAAGTCCTCCATGCTAGAGAAGACACAGGTGACTTCTGTGGTAGAGGTTGTGCTCCATGTAAGGGAGCAGACACACATGACACACCCAGGCCAGTTCATTCTTCAGATGGCTGAGATAGCATTATGGTGTAAACAAGAACTGCCTAGCTGGGCACTTTGTGATTCCTTACCCACACGCTGGCGAGCAGAGCAAAGTGGTGGTTGTTTTATACTAGTGTGAGATATATATATATATATTTGGCCATGTAGTAATGGGAACTGTACTAGGAAGAAAACAGCATTTTTAGAGAGGGCACTTGAATAGATAATGTGAAAGAAGAATGAGAGACAGAGTATGGACTGAGCCCTTTTGAAAAACCATTCTTTTTTGAGTGAACAGAAAAGTGGGTTGCAGGGCCAAGATGGAGAGAAGAAGTATAGATGATCATGACTACATTAAAATTTGAGGGTCCTGAAATCCACACCTATGTCCATAAAAGGGCTTCAGCACAGATAGTCACTGACCTTTAATCAGATTATTCCCAAACTGGAAACAGCTCAATTATCCACTAACAGGAACGTATTTTAAAACCTGTATAATTTAAAAGAAATAATTTTTTCTTTAATGGCAAAGTGAAAATTGTGTAATAGCTTTGCCTTATTTAATATTAATTTTATTTTTTGATAGAAGGATATATGAATAAAAATAGAAGAGTTGGGAATGAACAAAGCTGTAAAGAATTCAAGTCATTTACAATGTATTCCACTTTTTTTTCTTCTAAAGTGATTTCCCTGGGGAGCAAAGAGCTGAGAAATAAGAAAATGACCTATGAGAGATAAGCCTTCACATACATAAACAGTGTTCTGTTTGGCACATCATGGGCCAGGTATAATATAAAAACCCGAAGTATTTGCATGTATATTCTTATCTACCATTTCCAGTCAAAGGCGCTACCAGGATGGAAGTGTTTTTCAAGGTCTGTTGCCACAAGATTTCGATCTTCATGGAAGCCAAGGAGTGGAGCATCTAGATGGAGCTGAAGTATTCCTGCACCCATTCTTTAGAGTCTTCCCTCAAAGCAACGATAGTTCGTACCAGAGACCCACTCTCCGATGATTGAAAAAGAGAAGGCATGACTCTAAGCTCTGGTTATAACATGACCGTGAGCAGAGAATACCTTCAAAGCCTTGGGAACTGAACCCTCTCCAGCTCTTCCACATTTCCAGATGCAATGAAGACTCAAGACTGGGCAGTGAGGGTCACATTTGCAGAGGCCCTTTCTCCCCAATAAATAAAGGGTTTAGTGAGATGGCTCAAAAGGTGAAGTTGCTTGCCACAAAGCCTGAAGACTGATATCCACCCTTGGACCACATAGTGGACAAAGAAAACCAATTTCTACAAGTTGTCCTCTAATCTCTAAAATTACAGTGTGCCATGCCCACTATTTCCAGTGTTTGAAAAAAAAAAATTATAGGACAGATCCATAGGAACAAAAACTGTATGGTGCTTACACAAGTAAAGACATGGAGCCATGTAGCCCAATGAATTAGAATAGAGAAACCAGGAGTAAATCATACAGCTATAATCATCTGACCTTTTTGTTGTTGTTTTCAAGATGATTTCTTTGTGTAGCCCTTGCTGTCCTAGGCCTTACTCTGTAGACCAGGCTGGTCCCTAACTCAGAGGTTCACCTATCTCTGCCTCCCAAGTGCTGGGATTAAAGGTATGCGCTTTACATTCAGCTATAATCACCTGAATTTGAAGAGGGTGTCCTAAACCTATACTAGTGTATTAGGTACTTATCTTGTTGCTCTGAAATATTATGACTAAAGCAACATAGGGACATGTTTATTTAGGTTTACAGCTTTAGGGTCTGGACTAGGCCCATGATGGGGAAGTTCCAGGGAGTGAAGGGGGCATGAGCTTGAAGCAGGTGGTCACATTGCATCCACAACCAGCAAGCAAAGGAAAATGAAGCAAGTGCTCAAGACACAGGCCTAGGCATGGGTTTTTACAAAGACGCCTATTACAGGACATACAGATAGGATTGTGTGGCATGAAAAAGCCGTGAGAGGCACAGTGAAGGCAACAGTCACCAGAGCGAAGAGACAGCCTGTAGAATAGAGAAAAACATCGTTCCCAGCTATGTATCTCAAGGGGAATGACTGATATCTAAAACCTCTAAGGAACTCTAAAAATGTAAATGGCAAAAACCCCATGTCACATCATTCTAACCAGCAATGGCCAATAAACTGAAAATACGGTTTTCAATGGAAGAAATACAAGGTGCTTAAAAAAATGAAAAAGTACTTAACATCCGTAACCATCTTAGAAATGCAAATCCCACTGTTCAGAAGGTAAAAACAGAGACTAGCTTGAACTAGCTGACTAGCAAATCTAGCTGATGCAGAGAGAGCCTAACTCTGTCTCAAAGAACAAGGAGAAGAGCAACTAGGGAAGACTACACATCAGCCACTGGCCTACACACACACACACACACACCACACACATACCCCACACCCACCACATACACATACATGCATATACATACTACATACACACATACGACATACATATAACACATATCCACACACCATAGACACATATACCACACATACCATATGCACACACATGCACACACACAACATACACACACATGCACAATACACCACATATATAAACACACATCACATATACACACCATATACACACACCACATACACACATACACAACACACACATACCATATACACACACATCACACACAAATACACACACTACATACACACATACCACACACACACACACACACACTGACACACACCATAGAAAGAACAGGAAAACAAATGACTACAAATGATAGTGAGGATTTAAGGAGACAGGAGCCTTGTAATACTCCTGGTGGGGATGAGACAGATGCAGCCACTGTGGAAATCAGTGTGGAGATTCCAAAAATTACCATCCAGTTCAGCTATACCAGCTCTAACTGCATAGGAACCCAGTGTTACATCTAGATTTAAATTAGTGTGTATGTGATGCATGGATGTGTATTGTGCATGTGAGTGCAAGTTACAAAAGTAGGAAGAAGATAATGAAAGAGAAAGAGAGGGATTAAGAGATGGAGGGAGAGGATAAAGGATAATGGACTACATATGATATGAAAGGGGAACTGTTTGGGGGAAGAAAGGAGACCAGTAAGAGAGAGGATCAAGATTGGGGGAAGCTGGGAGAACAGGAACAAATAATGGCAATGTATGCTGGCATATGTATGGAAATGTTATAATGAAATCCAGTACTTTTGTCTGCCAATTAAAATAATAATATGTGTGTACATGCATATCATATATATCTGTAGAAATACAGTTGGAATGTGTATACATACATATTATACAAGCATTTTATTAGCATTGAGACATGTAATTTATTTATAGCACAAACTTCTGGAATGGAAGGACTCTGTCAAGGAATGTACAAATACTTCACAATATACAAACGCTATATGTTGCAATACCATGCCACGTGGCTCCCTGAGAAGATGTTACTAATTTTTTGTTTTTGATTTTGTTTTTGTTTTTCGAGACAGAGTTTCTCTGTGTAGCCCGGGCTGTCCTGGAACTCACTCTGTAGACCAGGCTAGCCTCGAACTCAGAAATCTGCTTGCCTCTGCCTCCCAAGTGCTGGGATTAAAGGCGTGCGCCATCACCGCCCAGTGATGTTACTATTTTTACTCCCATGTCTTTATTAGTGATATTATCATTGAAACACTTTTTTTTTTCATTTCTAACTATACCATTTCTTTAATTTTCATTTCTATCATTATTAGCTACACTTAGCACTCAATATATCTTTGTCCAGTTAATTTTTTTCCCCCAAATTTACCAATTTCCTTGTTTTAACAGATTTTTAGAGTCTCTTGTCCAGGGCATTCTTTCAGCATAGAGACTGGGAAGGCTGTGAGAGTGGGTGGAAAACCATTCTTGCCACGTCTCCAGTTGGAGCAAGTAAACAATACAGTATGGCATTAAAAGCAGAGAACCCTACCCATTGATGGGGCTCCCTCTCAAATACTCAGCCCTGAAAACAAACATACAAGTAACAGACTAAGCAGGTTGTATGTGTGTACCTAGGGACATATATGTATGCACACACATACACACAACAACAACAATTAATGAATAAACGCTATAAACTGAATGAGAGCAAGGAGGAGGAGTATGTAGGAGGTTTGGAGAGAAGAAAGGAAGGAGGAAATGATGTAATTATGATTCCAAAAAGGAAAAGAAAATTTAAAAATCAGAGACTTCTTAGAAATAACTTAGAGAGGATCATGGTTTCTGTTTTATGGATACGCTTATAAAGGAACATAACTACTATAAATACATCTGCTATATGAATAATAAACAAATTGGATCTGTCATCTGTATGTTAACTTATGTACAGTGGAAAAAATGATAGAAAAATTCTTAGATTAATAACCAGACATTTGTTCCTGCTTCTGAGGTAGCGCTTTAGTTATTTTCTGTGGTACAAGACTCATGTTCATTCTTAACATTGGCTTCCATTGCTCCATTTCTAGAATAGATTAGCACAGATGGGATGTTTAAAAATTTCGTATATTTTGGAACTGAAAATTTACATGGTGTGTTAGTTTCTGGTACAAGTTTTATATCACCAGGTGAATTGGTTTTCCTCGGTTGGGATCATTGTTCCCAGAACTGTGGAGTGTTTCAAACACCAGAGATTTTATTTTCTCTAATGCGTGACCATTAAGAGAGAATTTAGTGTCTTATATTCAAATAAGGATATAGCCCTGAGAAGCTTAGCTCCCAGCAGCTCTTACAGAAGTCAGGAAGTATGCATGAGCTCTCCAACGAACACAGTGAGGTTATAAATGGAGTTCTGCTCTCATCACGAATGGCCAGGACACAGCCAGCTCTGCTGTCTTGCAAGGAAAGAAACATTACTTCCCTCTACCATTGTTGTTTTTCCTTGCAAAGCTTTGCACTGTCTCTTGCTTGACAAAAGACCCCAGCTTATGCTTGCAGGTTCCAGGTGCTTGCTCCTTTCGTCAGCGGTTTAGCAGAAATGACAATTTAGAGGCCACTTGCTTCTTGAGTTCAGAGGACCCGAATGTCAGCCAGTTGAGGAGTTACATGCCATTGGGTACCCGATGTGTGTAATGTGCTGGGTCCTGTATGGTGGGAATAAAGAATGGGCAGACACACAGATATATGGACAGTAAAGCTGGGACTAGATACCATTCTCTAATGCTATCATCTTGACCTAGAGCCTCAGCCCATTTGTATTTATTAGGTATAGCTTGGGGGATGGGGTTGTCAGAGGTTGGCTCTCTTTCATGGAATCAGTCTCAAGTTGGGCCAATTATTGATTGGTCATTCCTTCTGTTTCTGCTTCATCTTTATCGCTGTATACTTGTAGACAGGACAAATTTTGGATGGAAGGTTTTGTGGGTGGGTTTGTGTTTCCATAGCTCCATTGGAAGTCTTGCCTAGTTTCTGGAGGTGACTATTTCAGGTTCCACATCCTCTGTTGCTAGAAGTCTTAGGATCACTTAATAGATTCCTGGGAGTTTCCATTGTCCTAGGTTTCTGGATCCTCCCAGACCTGTCCCCTCCCAACCCCACTTTTCTCTTTTTCACTTTTTCAGTTCTCTTTCCCACTTCTCTGTCTCTCACAGACCTCCCCACACTTGATCCTTCCTGTTCCTTCCCTCCATCCTCCTCCAATGTCTATTTTATTTCTCCTCCTTGTTACTTAGCTTCTTTGAGTCTGTGGATGTATAGTTATACTGTACTTTTTCACTTTTATCCACTTATAAATGAATACATACCATGTGTGTTTTTCTGGGTCTGGGTTACTTCATTCAGGATGAACTTATGTATTCAAGGGCAACTCGAAGTGCAACATGTTTTGTTTAGTGGGATTTGACTTGCCTGTTCATGAGCCTATAGAGGAGGGGCTGTTCACCTGGGGAGATTTCCATGAAGAAGAGTCAAGCATCCATCGCCCTGGCCTCAAGGTCCTTTGTATTGTCTAAGCAGTGCTGGACCCAGGGAGCCATCTCAGATAGTATACCCTATAGGGCAGGTCAGGACTCCAGAGGAGTTGCAGGAGCCTATGGAGCTGCGCTCTCTCCCTTGCACTTGTTCCTCCACCGGATTCACTTCCATATTCCTCTCATTGAAGTTCTTGTCATACAGGTCTTTTACTTGCACCTAACACCACAATATTTTATATTATTTGTGGCTATCATGAAGGGTGTTGTTTCCTAATTTCTTTCTCAGCCCACTTATTATTTGTTTAAAAGAGGGCTACTGACTTTTTTCAGTTAATTTTGATCCAAGCCAATTTGCTGAAGGTGCATAGCAACTGTAAAAGTTCCCTGGTAGAATTTGTGGGGTCACTTATGTATGTATTAGACAATATCATCTGCAAATAGCAATACTTTGACTTCTTCCTTTCCAATTTATGTCCCCTTAATCTCCTTTAGTTGTCTTATTGTTCTAGCTAGAACCTCAAATACTATATTGAATAGATACAGAGAGAGGACAGTCTTGTCTTACCCTGATTTTAGTGGAATTGCTTTAAGTTTCTCTCCATTTAACTTGGTGTTGGGTATTGGCTTACTGTATGTTCCCTTTATTGTGGTTAGGTATGTGCCTTGTATCCCTGGTCTTTCCGAGACTTTTAACATGGAGGAGTATTGGATTTTGTCAAAGGCTTTTCCAGCATCTAATGAGATAATCATGTTTTTTTTTTTTCCTTTTAGTTTGTATATATGGTTGATTATATTGATAGATTTTCATATCCCAAACCATCCCTTCTTCCCTGGGATGAAGCCTACTTTATCATGGTGGATGATGTTTTTGATGTATTCTTGGATTTGGTTTGTGAGTATTTTCTTGAATATTTTTGCATCAATGTTTATAAGGAAAAATGGTTTGAAATATTCTTTTTTTGTTGAATTTTTGTCTGGTTTAATTATCATGGTGAGTGTGGCCTCATAGAATAAGTTTAGTAATGTTCCTTCTGTCTCCATTTTGTGGAATAGTTTGAGGAGTATTGAAATTAGCTCTTCTCTTCCTTGAAAGATTCTGCATGAAAACTGCCTGGCTCTGGGTTTGTTTTGGTTGGGAGACTTTTATTGACTGTTTCTATATTCTTAGGCATTATAGGTTTATTCAAATTGTTTAACTAATCTTGATTTAATTTTGGTAGTTGGTATCTACCAAGAAAATTGTTCATTTCATTAGATTTTTTAATTATATGGAGTTGAGGTCTTTAAAGTAAGACTTAATGATTCGTTGAATGTCCGACATCACATTTATGTACATTGCTTTCTCAGCATATCCAAACATTCCCACTCTTCCTGTGAGCATTCTACGGCCACATTCTTGAATATTAACAGACCCTGAATCCTTTGCTATACTTTTTCCCTTTCTTCACCATCCAGGGCTTTTAGTCCTGATTCACAGGTAAGCAGATCTGGTTGAGTAGTGGGAGACCTGGGAGGTTTCAGGGCCTCCAGGATGTGGTTCCTGCCACTGTGCTGATGACTATTCCTAGTCTTAAATTTTATTGGAATAGAATCATACAGTGTTTATTCTTCCGTCAGATCTCTTTACTCAGCACATTAAGGATTTCTATCAATGTTATTGCACGTATCATCAGTTTGCTTCCTCTTCTTGCTGAGTGATATTTTGTTGTGTGTATAAACCATGACTGATTTGTGCTGTTTTTGTCTATAAAGATTTTGGCTAATGGTGTTAATGGTTTTTAAGCTAAAGTACCTGGAACGCATGGACAAGTGTTCTGTGCATGTGTGTTTGCACATCTTTGGGGCGAATACATGTAAATGTACATACTAGTTATATGCTAAGTGGGTAGGCATTACGAGAAAGTGCTAAATTATTTTTCAAAATAGCGTCGTTTCACAACTTCCCTTCAAAATAGCATATGATTCCTAGTTTCTTGGCACTTAACTGACATTCAGTAATTTCAGCTACTCTAATGGATACGGCATACTATCTTGAAGTCTTATTTCTTATTTTGTTGTGTTTATTAATGATTTCTGTATTTTTTTTTCTGTGTCCAGATATTTAGGAGAGTTTGTAGAGA
Organism: Mastomys natalensis; assembly: GCA_021653895.1. Lineage (NCBI taxonomy): Eukaryota > Metazoa > Chordata > Mammalia > Rodentia > Muridae > Mastomys > Mastomys natalensis. Next base: position 3,314,831 of record JAJTUV010000315.1, on the reverse strand, counting down.
TTTTGCATGATAAAAGTTAATTTTTATATTTTTATTTTTTTGTTAGATATATGTATTCTACTACTGTCTCAAGTCCTTCACCTTTTAATTTTCTCAAGATAATCTTTTAAAGTATTTTTATTTTTATGTGTGTGTTTGTATGTATGTGTGTGTGTAGATCTGTGCAAAGAAAGCTAGAAAGATCAAAATAGAAACAAAGTTAGTACTCAACTGTAATTATTTCAGTCTTAATTGCCTTTTCAGCAGCTTTATATTCCAGAAGGGAATGTTACCTGGGTAGGCTCATCACTCTACAAAGGAACAGAGAATAATTTTCTTTTCCTGGAAAGTCATGTCTGTTTCTTTACTTTTCTTACCATTTAATGATGACTATTAGACAGCCTATCTTTTGTATAAACAAGTTTTGTTTTCGTTTTTGCTTTTAGGATTGTTTGTGTGTGTCATAAGCCAGAGTTCCTCAATCTTTTTACTGTAACAATTTCATTAACTTGCTAGTGTTGCTACAAGATACCACAGACCAAATGTCTCCCACAATTGGGTTTTACTTCCCATACAGCTTTGGAGATGAAAAATCCAAGGTCATGGTATCTGTGGATTTAGTTTCCTGTGGAAGACTCTTTCCTTACATCTTTCTAATGCACAGCCATATCCCTGGTGCCTGTCTTCATGTCTAAGTTTCCTTTTAAAATATGAAGTAGTATTATTAAATTAGGTCCCAGCAGTGAATTCAGCCAGTAAGTCAGTCATCTCTTTAAAAGTCCCTACTCCAAACAAAGCCATTTTCTGAGGTACCTGGGTTTTTGGACTATAGCATATCAGCTTTGAAGTGACACAGTTCAGCTCATAACAGCAGTTCCTTGTTGTCATGGTCTTCCTTTCAGTTGTTACTTGTTTATGAGAATTTCTCACTTTTACCCCCGATTTTTTTTATTAGAACGTTCAAATTATGACAAACAAAAATGTCTTTAAGCATGGCTGAATATGCAAGGCCAAATATCCCCAAGGGTTTGTAACAAACTCACCCTAGCCTGGAAACTAGTTTGATAATTTGTAGCTTGCTTACTGCCTGTCACTCGGTTTACCACAATTAAGGAAAGTGATTGAGATGGATGTTGAATGTAGATAAAACCTGCATCTGAATCCAAAACTAATTTCCTTTCCATTATATCACATGAGCTAAACATTCAGTGATAGACACTTCAGATGAATTTTAGAACACAAATTCCTTAGTATTCGTTGAAAAGTCAGATAGGACATTTTGTCTGTATACCTATTCTGTCTGTCTGTCTTTCTGTCTATCTATATCTTTTTCTTCTTCATAATTCTCTTAAAGTCTAAACCAGCTATAGTGAAATTTCATCCCTGGCCTTCTTTTCTCTGTATTTGTATTATAACATCTTTTTATTTGACAGTGAAACAACTGATTTTATCTGAATTTTCATTGACTCTATTAGCCCAATCCATAATGTGCATGTCTCCCTTAACCTGATAGACTCTGACGGCCCTCAGCTGCTCCTCTGTGTACAGCCCTCTCACCCAATAAGCTTTCTATGCCACATTGGAGACCCCTTCATGGATGCCCATCTCGCTGGTCTTGATGACCTGGGCTAGGAGGCTCTGCTAAGAGGGTGATCTCTTTATCCTGCTTGGATTTAAGCATCTCATTTTAGCTTATTTAGCTTACCCCTCTCCAGTTCTCCCATACTCCTTTCCCCCCTTTCTTTCCCTTTGCTTATCTTTCAAGCTCTGGTATTCTCCATTAAGCAACTATGTTAACTTGTACTTAGAGCATGTCAGGTCTTCGTCCCACACTGTTAATGGAAGCCCTCCAATCTTTTAGATTCCGATGGCTCCTGATGGACTGATAACATGCATGGGTAATCTTTGTGCCAACTCAGACTGGGACATATTGCTCTCCAACTTCTGGCATAGATATCTACCTTTCTTAGCTGGTGACTGGCACTGGGTGGATCATTTTCAGGCAGGAACAGGAAGGGAATAAAGGGGAAAAATCCTAAAGAACTCAAGTGGCTTGAAGAATTCAAGTGGGTTGTCAAGGAAGACCTGTTCTAGTTAATACTAATTGTCTTTATTCCTAGCCTAGACTATTTCTATCTATGGCAACATCTTATATTTCTAAACTCTTGAGTGAGAGGATAATTATCATCAGTGAGCATCTGCTAAGTAGCTAGTTAGAAAAAATATTGTAAAATTTTTCCTAGACCTCAGTTTCTTCACTAGCCCAGTATCCCAAAGACAGTTTTGTTTGGAATTGTAAAGGAGTCAGATCAGATAAAGGTAAAGAAAGTCTCCCCAATAAAAAAGTCCCATCTTTTCTAGTGCCCTTGGCCCTGGGGTTCAGAGAGACTACTTACTATGTTGCATAGAGACTATCTCCTGTCATCCAAACCCTGTTTAAATCTTGGAATTCAAACACAGATGCATTTCCCAAGAATTGTCATTATTTTCTTGTTTCATTAGACAGGCCCTGGAGTTTGGTTTCTCTTTTGGTAAAGTGAGACAACCTTTCTCATTTTCCAGAATAAACAGGTCACCAAAAAAAAAAAAAAAAAAAAAAATTAAAACCAAGAAGTACTGCACTTTGCAGGTTAAAACATTTATGTAACTACCAAGTATTGACTTATTTCTAAAATGTTATCTTTATTAGAAATACTCCAAAGTGCAAAACTGTGAAAATTAAAATACAAGAAAATGTTGGCTTAAAAATGTAACTAACTAGATCATTTAAAGGCAATTATTTATGTCATTGACATTTAAAATAAAATAAACATGAAAAATAAAATGTCTTGATTATTTTTTGTGGGAATTCAGAGGTTGGCTTATTGGTCCTAAAATTTAATAAAATTAATTGGAATTTGTGCGTTCTTGGAGAAAGAAAAATTGACTAAATACCTCTGAAATACTTTCACTTCATATTTTCCCAGACCTATTTTTTTTTCTCTTTCATCAAATAAAAAATTTTTACACTTCAAATTTATGGCTATAATTTTATGATAAACCATTAGCTTTGTTCCCAGTAATCACTTGGCTTAATTTATTCTGTGTTTTATGGACTCAAACGACTTCAACTGGATCATAATCAAATGAAGTTATCAATTGCAGTTGGCCAGAAGGCCAAGGGATCAAGTGGTAACTAGACAGGATAAGATGTCCTGAGATTGGAGTTCATACTCCTGTTCTGTGGGTCCCCAGCAAAGCTATTTTTCTCTGTGGCTTCTGTTTCTCTTGTCAAGGGGAAGGTGCAAATATGGAGTCTGCTGTCTTCTGATGGCTTCATGTAGTACTAAAAACTGGGATGTCAATACTTGAAGATGCACAATGCAGAAGACGCTGCTGTTTTACATTTATTTAATGGCCTCTGTGTTCATCTACATAGACATCAAGTGAATTTCTTGTTTTATACATTTACTTTACTTCCCACACTCCTTTTCCTTCATAACTCTGGCACTGTTCCTCTAGCACATATATCCTGGAGAGTTCTGTGAATCCAGTTTGTGTTTATGCTTGTTTTTCTTACTTTCTTCAGTTTTTCATTGAGCTTAGTTGCTCCTTCTTTTCTGTCATAAACTTTATGTCATACCCTGCTGTTATTGCTATCAATATATGTGACTCCCCTTTCTCTTACACTCCGGCTGGGCAAACATTACACAACTGAGTTATGATTCATTGCCTTCCCATCTGTTCTTATCAACAAAATGTCATTGCCACACAGACAAACTCATTTGTTTCCTTATTGTGAATAGAATTCCTGCCATTTGTGACAGGATTTGATGACCCTGGAAGATAAGCTTCGAAATGAGGCAAGAAAGCTATGTGATTCCACTTATCTATAGACTATTTAAAAAATGCATTCAAGAAAGCAGAGAGCTGAATGATGGCCACCAGAAGCACTGGAGGTAGGAAATGGAAAGTATTGATCAGAGAGTATGAAGTGTCAGTTATATAGACTGAATAATCTTTATACAGTGTTCAGCAATAAGATGATCCAACCAGTTATTCTTTGTTGTATAGTTGAACATTTCTAAGACACTAGGTCTTAAGAGTTGTCAACATGTGAAAAAATGGATATGTCAAATAGTAATCAATTCATTATGTATGTGCTTAAGAAAGCATCATTTTAATCAGCAAAATAAACAACTTTCATCTCTCCCCTAAAGAGAAAAGGACACCTACACCCTTCATGATCTAACTTATTTAGTATTTGCAAAATGTTGTAAGATTGCTTGATAACTTCTGCTCTAGAGTGGTGTAAAAAAACCAAACCAAACCAAAACATAAACTCCTAAGTTTTCTTTTATTTTGAAGGAAGAAACTCTGTGTGTGTATTTGTATGTGTGTGTTTATATGTGTGTGTTTGTATGTTTATGTGTTTATATGTATGTGTTTGTATGTGTTTGTGTGTGTGTTTGTATGTGTTTTTGTGTGTGTTTGTATGTATGTGTTTGTGTGTGAGTGTGTTTGTACATATGTGTTTGTGTGTGTGTAGTGGAGGGGACACATGAGTGTGGAGCCCTAAAAAGGACACCATGTCCTCTGCTCTATCCCTTTACAGTTTACTCCCTTGAGACAGTAGGTTCAGTGGGGACTGAAGCTACAGCTAGTGGCAGCCAGCATGCCCATAGGTCTTCCCAGATCACCTGTCCTGGATCACAGGTATACACGTGACATGTAGAAACAGACAGCTTTTTACATGGAAGCTGGGGATTAGCATCATGCTTGTGCATTCCTACTCTCTGAGCCAGTCCCAGCCCCTTGAAGGAAGACGTTTTTAAAAACTTCATTGACTTCTTGTGTTTCTTTATAATGAAGTTCCTTGTCAGCCTACTTAGACTAGAGATGTGTGCAGATGTAGAGATCCATTGTTTAAACAGAAAAAAAAAAAAATAAGGAAGTCACCCGCTTTTGTCATCTTTGTTTCTCCTGACAGTGCCAAATGTGCTTATATTTATTCTTTATATTTTCTTTATTCTTTTAAATTTCTCTCATGAAGAAAAACAGTCCAGTCTTCTCAAATCGTTCAAAAAAAAAAATATTAGACAAATAGGGAAGAAAGTGTGATACCAGATAAAGTCCAACAGGTGGCTGTATTTCTCAAAGTTTCAAAACCAGCTGGGCTGTCTGCAGCATACAATTTTTCACCCCAGCTTGTAGTTCTCATTGATCATTTGATTCTGGGATCAGCAGGTTTGTGACAAAGAGCTGGTGGTGCAGGGTGGGAGGCAGAGAGTGAGAGACTGTCACACTACCAGACATGATTTAATTGACTTTATCCAGATGAATTCTTTTATTGCTCATGGCACAATAAGGTAATCAGGAAAAATTCAACATTTCTACTTCGTCCTACCTTAGGACGTAGTTTCTCATAAGTGTTATTGGTTGAAGTCATTAATTTATTTACATGTCTTAAAGTAAGAACTCTTCTTTCTTCTTTTCTCTCAAAATAATTTGGTATGTTTATTTCAGTCACTCAAAGGAAAGTGTCAAAATGTGGAGCTGTGGCACACACCTTTGCTCTCAGTACTTAGAAGATGGAGGCAGGAAGGTCAGAAGTCAAAGGTCACCCTAAGCTACATAAATTTGACCCTGATTAGTATACTCTAGTATACTTAAGACTCTGTCTCCAAAGGAAGCTGAAGAGGGAGGCAAGGAGAAAAAAATGTCACTGCATCAGCTATAAGTGATGCTATGTGTCCCTGTTGGTCTCATTTTCTCTGCTACTTGGAGTTCATCCTATTTCCTCAGAGCTGGCAGAGGGACATTCTCACGTCAGGTCTAAACCTGTTCTGAATGTCACTGTGCTGGTTTCTGTCTCCTACTACACTGCTGTTTACATGGAATCTAGTTCTGCTTCAAATGATCATTTAAAATATTTCATAAGTTACCATGGTTTTTGTCAAAGATTGACTTCTGGAAGCTCTAGCTTCCAGAAGAAGTAATAGAATATGGAGGTAAATTCTGTTTATTTTAACTGAGAAAGAATTGAAAAAGATCAAAGAGCTAAAGTAGTCACTAGTCTATATTGATTAGAGAAGGTCCACGGCAAATACTGTAACTCCTTCTTCCTGTTGAAAGGTATTGGCTGAGTTGGAATATCAGTTTTTCTATATTCATAGCAACTTCTAAGAGCAAATGAGATATCAGTTTTACTCACTGAAATTTTTTCCATTTAAGTTTAGAAGTATCATATATTAATGCTTCCATATATTAGTTCTACATATCTTTTAACTTCTATCTTTCTGTCTCTCTGTCTCTCTCTTTCTCTTTCTGTGTGTGTATGTGTGTATGTGTATGTGTATGTGTGTGTGTGTGTGTGTGAGAGAGAGAGAGAGAGAGAGAGAGCTCATGTATGCATGTGTATATTCATGGAGGCCAGAGGACAACCTTGGCAATTGTTCCTTGGATATCATCTCTGCTAGGTTGGCTGGCTATCAAGTCTCAGGGATTTGCCTGTCTCTGCCTGCCTACCATTGGGATTAAAAGTGAATGCCACCACAGATGGAAACTTTAACTTATGAGAATTGAATTCAGGTCTTTATGTTTGCAAAGCAAATACTTCACTAAGTGTAGGATTCCTGAAGCCTGGTTTAATGATTTTTTATATATCAGGCACTAGTAGATGTGGAGAGGTCTGCATTTGTTTGTTTGTTTGTTTGTTTATTTATTTATAGTTTCAACAATTTACTGGCAAAATTATAATAGACTTCTGTAGGTCGAAATCCAGGTAAATTTCTCTGAGGTAAAATGAAAGATCTTGAAAGGTTTTATAACTTTTAGAGTCTAAGGAATAGTCCTTTCATTATGCTTTCCAGAAATTGGGTCTTTGTCTGTAGCTCTGTCTGCATCTTAAAAGCCAGTGATGTGACATCTTTCTGACCTTCTATCCTTAACCATACATTCCTGTGACTATAGCTGAAACAGTTCCCCAATTTGCAGAACTCATGTGGTTACACTGGTTCCATTTGAATAATCCACTCTTAGCTTCCAACTGCAGGCTTGTGCCTTTAATTATACTTGACAAGTTACCTCCGACTTAAGTTCTGGGCATCTCAGAAGGGAATCTTTGGGGATACTGCTGAGACTGTTATGTGGAACTTGTGAACTAATGCTGAGACATAAACAGTGACAACAGGACAAGTAGGCGACTCAGATGACTGACAGGCCAGATGAAGGCAGTGATGGCCTGAGGCATTCTTACTGATGTTAGCTTACGAGAATTCTTGGCTCCATGTTCCAGATATTTCTACATATTAAGAAAAACTAGGAATCCTCATTATGTGAATTCTACCAGTTTTAAAATGTAAATATATATATCTTGGGGTGTTTCCTCTGAATTAGAACATGAATTGGACAACTGGCATTCAAGTAGTTTATTGAATAAGTCTTTTAGGGAAACTGGATAGGGTATGGGAGACTTAGACCAGGGGAAGAATGATGATGACAGGATATAGTCTCAGGCAAAAGAACTATATCTGGATCTCATGGAGAATGCTGCAGCAGGTAATAGTCCATAGTGTCTATCACAAGAAACTGAGCGTTCATCATTCTTACTGGCCACCGTTTGCTCAGCGCTTCCCCAGAGGCATATAAACAGTCAGGCACTGAACGGATGACCACAAATGGAACTGCTTGTGGTTTTTATTGATTAGTTTACTCTTTACTTTCTACTAGACATAGGATGACTATTAATGAACTTAATTGGTTATTGTTATATACAGTTTCAATTTTTATTTTCCAAATATTAATCATTATGCATTTATGATATTTAAGGATTTTAATACATATACACACATTAGAAAGATTGTATTAAATTAATATATCTATTGCATTATATACATATTTTTACTGTGAAAACTGGCTAAATTTTATTGGTTAAGCATTTTTGACATATTTTAACTGTGTTGTGCTGTGGGAACTTTAATTCTTAAAAACTTCTTCCTGCTGTCTAGTTGAGACACTTCTCCTTTGAACAACGGCTTTCAAAACTTACTCCCCTGTCTCTAGTCTTTTTACTACACTTTTACTCACTGTTTTACTTTCTACTTATGGAAGTTTAACTTTCTCAGATGCTACACAAAAATGAGATCATGTGGCACTTCTGGGCCTGGTTCATTTCACTTATTAACACAATGTCTTCCACGTTCATCAATGTTATCACAAAGGAAAAGATTTCTTCCTTTCAAAGATTGAGTTATACCCATTTCTTTATCCATTCATCTGTAAACTGACTATTTGAGTCATGTTTCAATGAACATAGGAGTGCAGATGTCTTTTTCAACATGTCTATTGCAATCCCTTTGAATATATAAACAGACACAGGATCATAGCAATTCTACTTTCAGGAATTTTTTGAGGAACCTTCATACTGAACATCCTTAATGATTATGCAGTTCTACATTCTCAAAAGCATTCCCATTTTCTCTATATCTTTGCCAGCTTTCATATTTTATCTCCTTTCAGTCATTATAATTAATGTGTGGAGTTTGATTGTTCTAATTCTAAATGTTCTTTTACATCTTGCATAGCACATATGTAGATAATGTCTTCCAGGTCAATAAAAAGGTTTACCATTTAGCCTTTTGAATATACATTTACAGTTAAAGAGATACTTGAAAATGTAGAGCAAGGACTCTTTGATCCTTTCTTGAAAACGTCATCTATTGCCTGAGACTCTTTAAAACTTAATCTTTTTCCAGGTTTGAAATTGGGAGATTTTAAATTAATGTTTCTATCTTACTGGATGTAATGAAGTTTATTAAAATTACTTGCTTCATCTTGATTTATTTGATTTTGGTTGGTTGTATTCATCCAGAAATTCATAAGCTAGCATACATTATAGGAAAAAAAAAAAAAACACCCAAGCACCAAAAGCCAAAGTCATCCAGTGCAAGCAGTTCAACTAGACATGTCCTTCTTGATGCTGTGTGTATAATACAGTTACAGTTCAGGTAACTGAAACTATATAATATATATTTTTGCTTTCTATATAGTGTGAACATTGACTAATTAAAAAACCTAAGCTAACTATTTTGATAACTGACAATGCATCATACCAACTCAATCTTGTTAGAAAAACAATTTGCAATCCTGCCTTCCTCTGGGATTTGTTTTTAACAGAAGACAAAAATGACAATAGGTCTTCAGATAAAATATTACTAAAATGTTTACAGGTAAAATCCCACATTTCTTGGTGGTCAGTTTAGAGTGAAACATAAAGCTGTAGACTATTCTGAACAGTGCTTCTGAGCCAATGCATTATTAGGTTCACACTAATAAATTGTTAGGTGTTCTCACCAAGCAGATGTTTTCCTATAGTACAGCCAGAAGATGAACAATTTTAATAGTTCTCATCAAAACACAAATCTAGTTATGCCTGTCTGTATCTCTACCAGTAGGCTTCTGTCTGCCCCTCAGCTGCCATCCTAATGAACATTTCCTCACTCTCAGGGTCCAGGGTGGCCTCACCACTCTCTTTTCAGTAGTATCTGTTTCTTGATTAAAAGACATTTACTAATTAGCTGGTTCACTAATTGACACATTGTTATCGTCACCATCTGTATAGCTTAGGTATTGTGGAATAATCTTTGTGTACAATCAACACAAGTACTTTACTAAAAGTGCCCTCAGACTTGTGGTTATAGTTGAAAGCCTTAGTCCAGATATGGAGATACCAGCAAAGAAGCCTTCCTTCACCTTTCCTCTCCTACCTCTGTACGAGCACAGTGACTTTGTAGTAGAAATAATTATTTAACCCCCAAATTTGTCTTGGTAAATCTCCTGCCCGAAGGAGACCAGTAAAGGAAGACACTACTCAATAATTATGGTATAAATTGCACGCCTAGATTGGGCAGGTTTACCGCTACACTACTCTAATCCCCGGCTATGAGATCCCTTACAACTTGCGGTTCATCCAGATCACGTGCTTGTCCTCCATCGTCGGCTTCTTTCTATCTCCAGCTTCCTTCTGCCTGCTTTCTCCTGCCTCTACTTCTGCTTCTCCTCCTGCTTTCCTGCCGACTCTCTTGCTTCTGCTTCTGCTCTACCTTTTATATTGAATTCCTCTCACTCTCTCCACCCCTAAGCCATTTTCTCCGCCTCCCCTTCTACTGCCCAATCTCTGGTTCTAGCCTTTATTTTACAGGTTTTAATTGGACAGAAGTTTTACAAGACGTCACCTGTGTACAGATTCAATCATCCTCTGAAGCTCCTCCCAGAAGGGTGGAACTAGGATCAAAATACAAGGCTGAGGCTATCCACTGGGAACTAGGATCAAAATACAAGGCTGAGGCTATCCACAACATTGATTCAATCCTCCTCTGAAGCCCCTCTCAGGGGGGTGGAACTAGGATCAAAATACAAGGCTGAGGCTATCCACAACATGACTTCAAGGTGACACTAACTACAAGAGGTGCATTAGTCAAGCTCAAAACCAGGAGGCATTTCTTCTCCAAACTAACAGTACATTTACATATTATTTTGCCATTTCCAATAGTCTTTTAGCATTAGGCCTTATTTTTTAAACCCTGATGATATTAACTGAAATGTAAATATTGAGTAATTGTTAGACAACCTGATGCAAACTATACTGCTCAACCCTCCTCTCTGCTCAAAGTCTTGGGTGGTGAGTGCAGCCCCAGATGGGGACACAATGGTGATCATGAGGTCAATTCTTCCTTTTGAGAGAAATGACATGCTATGTATTGATTGAAATGCCAATGGAAGATTTACTGGCCATTTATAAAAAGTCCTTTGAACATAATTTGAAAGAGCAACTTTAACCAAATTTAAAAAGCAAACTATTGCTTTATCTGGATATTATAGAGGTAAGGATACTACTAACATAATAAAGTAGAAGTACCAAGTTGTATGCTCATGCCCCTGCGTTCAACAAAATCAGAGGTCTTGTACAGCTGGCAGCATCTGCTAGGATGTCATGTTTAATATGCCATTCTTCAAATGCAACCACTCCATAAAGTGAGGAAAATATCCCCAAAGCACCTTGCATTAGCCTCTACATTTAAGATAGAGGCTGTCTTTAAAAGTATGGGTTGCATTTTTAAGCTTTTGAAAGGACTAGACACTGCCAACAAGGACTTAAGTTTTCCACTACACACACCTCTGCATTGAATAAACATCACATACCTAAGAAGGCTAAAATTGAAAAATGTCAAATGTATAAAAACAGCCTCACAGCAGTCTCATCCCATCCCCATCAAACCATTGGTCAAGTGTATGTAAGTATGAGGTTTTCAGGGAAAATTTAAAAAGTGACTAACAGAAAGGTATAAAGACCTTTGTACTAGTTTCTACTCCCTTCTTGAACATGAACAATATTTTGCTACAAATTAAAAAAAATATTTACAAAATGTGTTATTTAATAACCCTAGTTTTAATATACATTATGTAGGACTAAACAATGTCTATATAGACTAGGTGTTTTAAAGAGGAACATCCACAGTAAAGCTGAAAAAAAATGTACACAGGTCTTAATGATTATATCTGAAAGTGCCTTCTAAAGACTCAGGTTTTTTTTTTTTTTTGCATTCAAATAAAATGTTCAGGAAAATCTTGCAAGAATCCATGAAGACAACACACACAACACACACACACACACACACACACACACACACACATGGTCAAGGTAAATGCAGGCATTTTGTAGCACATGCCAACAAAATCTTTTTCCATTTCCTCCACCCTACTATTCTCGGTCCAGCAAAGAGTTACAGACAGAACCCTGTTATCAAAAGTGGTTTCCCAACTCTACTTTCAAATAGCAATTCCTCAGTTTTCAAAAGCTGTTTTCAGAGTATCATCCTACTACTCCCACTTTTAAATATATCAGATGCTTGTAAATATCTAGAAATACCGCTGTTTTGCATCCAGCAAAGACAAATAAAATGGCACACGTGGCATTGGTTATAATCCGAGGTAGCTTCTACATTGGATCATTTAAACTGCTATTTCATCATTTCCTGATCTCTGTCTTCAAACAGTAGACAAGCACAGGCATATGTAATGTTTTGAAAACAACCTTATATCCCAAAACCATTCACAGAGGATGAAATTTACCATGAAGATTAACACAAAGTGTACAGAATATGCTAGTTTTACTGATGACTTGATCCTACACTGGCAACACCTTCAACATCTAGAGACTAGATACTAGAAACTTCCAAGGGCTGTCACCAGTGCTTGTTGACTACTATTCTTTCATGCCATGCCTACCGTTACCCAAAGATGACACAATCCTACTTGATGTGGCTGGAGCTTTCCTTATGTCCTTCATGTCTAGGCTGGAGACCTGGACAGGGCCTTAACCATAGACAGAGAGTATTTCACTGCTGCTTGGAGGACAGGCCTCATAATGCTAGAGTTCTGAGAGTTTGTAGGACTGAGGTTAGGCCTGTCCAGCTTACTATGGCTTCAGCCAAGGGTCAGAAGACCCCTGTGAGGTGGGCAGGCCATGATCTTTGGTTGAACACCTAATACTTGGTCTTTGCTGATCAAAAGCAATGTCATTATGAGTTTGCTACAGTTTTACAAAGTACTCTGAGATCTCTGTTCTGAGGGTCACCATGAAGATGCTCATTTTTGTTCTACCCTCAAAGCCCTAGAATAAACAACAACAACAAAAAACCCATTTAAACATTTTCACTTGTAATAATATACAGGTCAGTTTTTTAGAACAAGAAACACCTAAATCGATTAGTTTTAAAATTATGACTATTTATAGTTCCTTTGTCACTTCTTTCTTTGTGACTTGCAAAGCAATTTTGCGCTTGAACTCATTTGTTGAACACCATTATAAAGTATGTTCCCTTTTGGCTGCCTTACAGGGGGATGGAAACAGCATCAGAAAGTATTAGTAGGACAGCTGAATAGTTGAGAAGCCAATATTTTCATTTTATTTCACTGTTCACAGCTGAATGTATTTGGAGAGAGAGGGCAATTGACTCTTTATCATGCCCTTGGGAACACATGGTGTTACTCTGGGGATAATCTCACGAGTCTTACAAAAGGAAGATTCTGTGACCATGCATTGAAGGCTTGGGCTCACTCCTGAATGCCTAGGCTTGGTCTTGTTATAATTATATTCTCACAGTATTCTAGATGTTGCAACCACTATCGGTTGGCCAACTAAACAATAGGTTCCATATGGACATGTCTGTAGGGTTCATATTACAATGTTTAGTTTTTAGAAAATATTTTAACAGTGTTTCAAGGCACCGAGCACTACTAGAACACTAGTTTGAAGGTTGACCCAAAACCTCAGAATTGTGCATATGTTAAACTTTCATAAACTTTCTGTAAAACTAATAGCTTAGACCTGTGTTTAGAGACTACTGCTTAGTAGATCACGTACATTTTTTGCCACTTTATCTTACTTTACATATCATCTTTGTATGTCAGTGCATCAGATCTCAAATGCTACCAGTCCTAGTGAACAACCATGGTAGAGACAGTGGAGATAATTTAGCCAAAAGAGCACATAATGTTCAGGTACTTTCTCAAAAGTGGTTATGGGGTCAAAAGGACACCTGCTTTGGAGTAGGCAAGCACGACTATAACTTTCACTAGCATACACATGGCAACACATGCATGTCCTAGACTTTGGATATCTGTTTCCTCATCTCCAAAATGAAGAGCTTAGATTTAGACAACTTTTGAAGCTTCTTCCAACTCCGACATTTGCCTCATCTTCTGTTCCTCCACCGAGACAGGCTGGAGACAGGTCAGGATAACGTCACTGTCTCCTCTCTTGCTCAACTGATTTATCTCACAGTTGTCTGGCCATTTCTCATCTTAGGAAATCCAAGCTGGTGTCCTGGAGTAGCCGGACCTTGTAAAGGGAGGTGTTGGCCTTTCTCCTACTCAGTTAAGCTGTTTGTTCCGTCCACCAATACCATAAAATCATCTTTCTGTTTCTACTCCAGGATTCTTGCTTTGACTCCTAGACAATGAGGAGAATTGCTTTCAAGATACCAGCTAAGTTTCTTTTCTCTAGCCACTTTCAACTGGTGTGGTCTTGATAAGGAACAGGAAAGAATGGGCATGTTGGTCTCTGGAAAAAAATAGCTACATGTCTTTTTTCCTTTCTACTTCCAGCAGTTGGACCCCATCGAGGAGGACCTGTCAAAGGATCTTAACTAGGATCGGAGACTACGGCACACTTGTGCTGTTGAAAAATGAGGACATTCTTGTTCTCTAACTGAAAACCATTTCTTGGAGTCTTGGGCTTGTTTAAACAGTTCAGTATTGTGTTCACAGTAATTATAGTCCTATGTAAGGTTTCCAAAATTTCATTCTTTATCTCAAATAACATATAAGTTCTTTTATCACATAATATTCCTTCTCATGGAAGGAATTATGTGCCTTATAGAGGAAGAGGAGATAGAAGAAAGAAAGGGAAATACATTATTTCCCCTTCTGTTCCAGTTCGTTTTCAAACATGGAAACATGATTAAATACGTATGTGATGTAGTGGTGTAGAAAATGCCTAGTTCACCCAAAAGCTATTAAAACATGTATTTGAGTCCAAAGTGCCACGTGCAGTGAGGGGACCTGGAGTATGTCCCAGTGGATCTTGGCCTTTACAGCCTTGCTCTTTCCTTTAGATATTCTTTGCTTATGGCCAGTTGTTTGAATGTTGTTTGCGATGGCCAATCCAAATATGCAAAGCAGCTACTCAGGATGTATCCTCTGTTCATTGCTAGATGTTTACTAGATGTAAAAACAGTTAAGTAAACAACATTTCATTTACCTTTGTGTAGTGGGAATGTTTACACTAAATTTATATAAATACTGGTAGAATAGATTGAGAAGATGTCTTTTATATCTTATGATTGCTCAGCCCAAGAATTATTGCTGCTGCTTTGTGCTTCGTAGTCCTCTCTCTCTCTCTCTCTCTCTCTCTCTCTCTCTCTCTTTCTCCCTCTCTCTTTCTCTTCTTCTCTCCCTCCCTCCCTCCCTCCTCCTCCCCCTCCTTCTTCTTTCTCTCCCATTCTCTCTCTCTCTTTCTTGCTCTCGCTCCTCTCCCTCTCCCTCCTTCCCCCTCTTTCCTCTCCCTCTCTCCCTCCTCCTCCTCCTTTCTCTCTCTCTCTCTCTCTCTCTCTCTCTCTCTCTCTCTCTCTCTCTCTCTCTCTCTCCAAGTGCTTGTACCATTCATGGTGTGTCATAGGACATTTATCAGCTTCTGAACTTTACCATCTAGATTCTATTAAAGCGTTTAAGTCTTCAGTAGTGAGAACCAAAACTAGTTCTAGACATTGTCTAATGTCCACAAGGAATATGATCTTCCTTGGTTGAGACCATTTCCCAATTTTAGATAAATTTTGATTTTATGCTTATCTGTCATGTATGTGGATGTGAGTTGATTGATCCCAAATCAATTCAGTGTCATAAAAATAAAATTTTCCAGTTTTCCCTGAACTTCTACCTTAGACAAATACATCTGAGTTAATTGTCAAGACTGGGAGGGAGAGTTGGGAGTAATCAGCATCTTACAGTTACCATACTAATCAAGTTCATGAAATTTACTTAAAGGAACATTCATGAATGTAGCAAGTAAATTGTTAAGAAAATATGTGTATTTGTGAGAAATTTGTATTCAAATTCTGGATACTTTTATTTTTAAGTAACACATTTAAAAGTGTTTTTAGAAATAAGCAAATTTCAACAAGCAGAACAAGTTGTATTTCACAGAAATGATTTTCAAGAACCAGTTTCAAGGACTTAACTTAGAGTTCTATTGTATCTCCCTCAATGGCATCCCAAGGATGTCTATTGTCAGAAAAGTTACCAAGAACCCAGTAACATGATGGTATCACTCTGTGGCTAAGAAAATTGAATGTCTAATCCTTCTTTATATTTTATACATTGGTAAAATACACATGTATCAAAAGCATTTGAGGTTAACATGGTTCCCACATTTACTTTACAGTGGTAACACAGCTTTTAAAGACAAGTGAAATATATAAAGTCTTCTTACGTGGTGCCCTTCCTGTGGTATGTGGCTGTCATTTTAGATAACAGGCGTGATGAGGCTTCTACTATAGATGCATTCAGTGAAGGCTGTGGGACACCTTGGATACATAAAGTCCACTCCAAAAGACCTCTATTGGATTGGTGGAAGTCAGAGATACCAGTACATACACAGGGGTGCTAGAAGTGGCAAGGGAAGAAATGTTTAAGGGAAAGTACATGGAGGTCAAACATTTTCTTGTGATTTTTATTTATCATTTTTAAAACTAGGTTGAGGCTAGTCATCAAATGGTTTTGGACGTCTGGAACTGTTATTAATTTTGTTTCTCGGCACCACACCACAGGTTGAGAACTGCCACAACGCATTCACTGTTGCTTTTCCTTCCTCACCAGAAACTGCTGACTTAAGATGGTCATTTCCTTGATCAACTTAGATTTAGTTTTAGTTCTTACCTGGGTATTTTCATTAGTCATCACTAAATAGTTGGAGTTGGTACATGAGTTCAAAAGCTTCACTAAGTCATACATAGATGATTACTTATGTTTCTCTCTGTGTAAGCTCTGTTGTGTAGTGTCCACAAAAATCTGTAAAACCTATTGTTGGGCATTTTGACTAAGGTCACCCACATTGATTCCCAGAAGCCTCTTTCATCCTAAGTCTCTAGGACTTTCCAGAGGTTCTCCCCATCCCCAACCCCCCTGGCAGCTCCATATTTCCATTCATTTTCCTGGCTCTCTGGGCCTTTGTCTTGTCTCCTTTCCATACCTGACCCTGTCCCCCTTTCCCCTTTTCTTTCCCTCTCCCACCCAGGTTCCCCCCACCTCTCTCCCTCCTATGATTATTTTGTTTACTTTTCTAAGTGGATTTGAAGCATCCTTACTTTGGCCTTCCTTCTTTTTTAACGTCTTAGGGTCTGTGGGGTGTATTGTAGGTATTCTGAACTTTTTGGCTAATCACCATTTATCAGTACGAACATAGCATGCATATCCTTTTGGGTCTGGCAATGCAGGCTACTTACTTACATGACCCTTGGTGGCAACACGGTCCTGTAGACAATGACATGGGTTCATACTACAGCATAGACTGCAGTCTCTGCATGGCCCTTGGACATCAACACAGACAGCCACTGTAGTAGGACCATGGACTCAGACATGGTCCTCTGCTGCAGTGTGGACCTGGATATCACTATGGCCTCAGATGGCAGTACAGGCCATTCACATTAATATGACTGCTAGGAGCAGCACAGTCAAGGGACAGCAACATAGCTTCAGGCCATTATGTCTATTTTTTATGCAGTGGTGGGCACTGAGCCCAGGACTCTGTGAATATTAAGCATGCACTGTACCTACTGAGTTCCTCCCCTAGTCCCTGCTCATTTATTTACACAAGCAAAATGTCTTGAACCCTAGGAACAAAACAGAAGCTAAGATAGAGATAAAGGGAACAATTGCTCCAGGAGACTCACATTTTTTCCCTTGTTGGTAGGTGTGGAACTAACTTCTATCCTCTTTCATTATGGTCAGACAAGACTAATAATCATCTCTTCATTTAGTTTTGTGTCTTCTTCCTACATTTTATGGACTAGCCTCAGATTTAGTTACAGTATTTAGGTATGTTATCAACCTATGCTAAGCCCAAGGTCAACCAAAACTCTTTATATTCCTGCAAGAGCTGCTGCTCTTTTTTTTTCTAAACTTGTACAACCATTTTATTTTTATACTAAGTACTGTTTACTCATAAAACTTCATGTCATATCTTCAAGCACAGAGAGAATGTTTTGAATTCCTGTCTTATTGATGTAGATCTCCAAAATGCCTGTCTTCTAAAGAGTTTATAAGCATGCCTTTGTCTTCATCAGAATCACTGATAAACATGTGGAGTAGGACAAGGCTAAATGCAAGCCCTGGGGCACAGTATCTTTGCAGTCAGGCACAAATCCCACTAACACTGCCAATATCTTGTTTATATTTCTTCACTTTATCTATAAGCTTCTTTTGAAAGATTTTATCAAGTGCTTTAAGACATGCTCTTTCATCTAAAATATTGTTCCTTAAAATTATAAATGAATCTAATTTGGAGAAATGTTACCTTAGAAATGAGAATAGATAATTTAATTATTAAAATGGGGCAAACATGGTACATCTCTCTTTAAGAAAAAAAAAAAAAACTACTGCATTCCAGGTTGTCTCAGAGATAGATTATAAAATGGAACATTGTAGGGAGAGACATTGGCATCATTAATTCAATAGTTAATGAGGTCCTAAGTAAGGTGTGCAGAGTAAAAATAGAAAGAGTGGAAGAAAAATGATGTCAATTGAAAGGAAATTGATAGAGTTTTTCTCTTTTTTGTTTTAGTGTTTGGGTTAATCTAGAATGGCTCAAAATGAACACACCCAGAATGGCAGCTCATTTTTTAAAAATGCAGCTCTCTAAAAATAACAGAAACTAGTCAAATTATTTAACATTTCATGTAGCATTTAATATAAAACAAGAGACATTATAATCCAAGCTACATCCATTCGAAATGAAAGTCTAAACAATCAACTGTTATTTTCACTTATATGTCACTTTGTAACTTTCTTTCTGTCCTCTCTCTATTCCATGTATCCCCAGCTTTATATGTGCTAATCAAAGGCTAGACAATAGAATGACATTAGAGACACAGAACACAGAAGAGTCATGAGGGAAGAAAAACTAACCTGAAGATTGCCCATGGAGTTAATAGAAGAAGAGAGGGACTGAAATAATGTTCAGCTGTCCAGTGCAGAAGAAATAAGACAAAGTCTAAAGAAAGCTGTTACTGTTAACAGTTATTGCAGAAGAGACTGGTCAAGGATACAAGGTACTACTCATATGATGTTATCTGGACTTGTTTGGAGAGATGGTATTGATGATTTATATATTTTGAGAAGAAAACTGATGATCTAAAGAATCGTTTGTAAAAATGAACTGGTTTAGAGGTCAGAGTGGATTGATAGTGGGGACAACTGCATTGAACTTCCTGAATCTCTGAGTGTGGAAGCAACTGAAAATGAAGTCAGAGAGAAGACATTTGCAAGGGGAGGGAGCTTAGCAATACTGGAGTGTTTCTGCAGCTTTAAATGCAAGGAAAAGGAATCTGTGGAGATGAAAAGTTGAGATTTAAAGAAAACGAAGGAGCTTTACCTTTGTGTTGGAGGAGGCAGGCTCTTTCTCTGAGAAGGGTGGGAAGGATAAATATGAAATCCAGAGAAACTGAGCATGATACAGTGAGAGAACATACAGTTTTCATGCTTAGAATTTCATTTCTCAAGGGTAGTCCCACTGATCTGAAATTTAATATTGCAACATATACTTATTTCCTTATTAGGTCAGTTTTTGATTTCTGTGTGTTCACCCTGCCTACAAATCTTTAAAGACCTTGTTGTAACAGGTATGACTGAGGAGGACGTAAAAGTTCCACGTGTTCAGAACATTTCCTGTAGGATCATGAGTATGGGTTACGCTGAGGAACAATGAGTTGGTTTTCTGAGTCTGAAAGCTTTTGCTCCTTCACCATAAGAGGACATTTTCACCTTAACGAATTTATCCTTTGCTTTAGCTGGTTTTTCTTTTTTTAAAAAATATGAATGCATCTTATGTTTTTGAGGTTTGTGCCCTTTCAGTTAATTATTACTCCTAAATTTATTTTTACAAATAATTATTTAGGATTGTATTTCTCTTAGAATCTTATCTTTTTCTTCCATCTTCCCTTTCTTCCTTTCTTCTTTTTCTTTTATTTATTTTCCCTCTTCCTTTCCTTCACAAACAATGAGCCTTTCTGACATGCCAAGGAATATATGAAACAAGATGCAAAATATGACTATGAACCTATAGGTCATGGTCTAAAGCAGTTGATGGATCTCAGTACAGTGGTAGAGGGGTGGAACAGTTTCATGATCGAGATACTGATCAGAGCATTCAAGCTCAGGGATTTTACCCGAGGAAGAAAAGTGGATGATTTGTTTTGTAGTTAAAGAGCAGTGGTTTGGGATTAGGATCCTCATAGTTAACCCTGGCAGATGGCAGCTGTCATAAGGTAGATAAACAGTAGACTCAGAACATGCTTTGGTTTGTAGTGAACACATGAACTTTGAGTACCAGGAAGGCAGACCATAAATCATAATGCCTAATTTTCGAGGCTCAATGTTTTTGTTACCCACCAATGAGGAATCAGGACACAAGTCTATGTAAATCCAACCCATGGATTAGACTAGAATGTTTCCATAAATTAATTCTCTGCTTTCAAACAATAGTATCATAAATTTGCCAAGCTGATTTTGGAGGCCGGAATAGTCCTCATAAGTCTGTTTTAACTGCAGAAGTTTAGATCTAATCTCAATTAATAATGAACTTCAAATGGGATGTTGTCTTTCCTCCAGCAGCTACACAAATAAATATAGATAATTTATATTTTGACTCCTTCCCAAGGCTCTCACTGTTAAGACACTGGAATTATTGTCAATGGCAAAGCACAAAAGGGAAAAGAGAAGGAGGGGACTGGGAAAATGAATTTAAACCCAACTTTTTCTTACTAAACACTTCCCTTCTGTTCAATTTTATTATTTTCACAGAGCTATTAAATGTCGTATTTAGAGTAAATGTCATTAAAAATCCAGAGGCAAATTAGAAAAATAACATCTGAATTCAATAAGAAAATATCTGCTTAGAACAACACAAACTAGTGGGAAAAGAATTCTCTCTACCCCTCCACCTCCACATGTTCCGAATTCACCCACCCAACCCTTCCTCTTAATTCTCCAACAACAAAAAAAATCTTGTATTTAACCAGTGAAAGACAATCATCTCTACTGGCCTAGAATTTTATAAGCTGCTCTGGTTATGAAGAAAGAATGCTATGTTGTTGTTGTTTTTTTTCTTCAAAATTGTCCAGTTTAGAACATGATGCAAACCATCTCTCAGATTGGTGATGTGAGAAATTGAACATGATATTTAACAGTTGCATTCTTTTTAAATGTCAGCAATGTGCCAGCCAATACTCAGATTATTAAACTAGATGAGTTTAATCTTAGTTCATTTAAGGGGAAAATCTTTATCACAATTCTGCCAGCTTAGCCAATGGCGAGAAATGATTTTAGGTTGTTTTCAAGGGTCACTGTAATGTTCAGATGGTATGAACAATGACTAAAGTCACTATTGATGACCTTTAGGAAATGTTGATCTACTTATGCTACAAAATGTCTTGAGTTTAGAACTATCCCATGGTACTTGCTCTCTGTTACTGTGTAGTTTGCCTAGAATTTCATTGTAATAATGAGCTACCTACAGGATTTAATTCTTTCCCGAGACCACATCTCCTTAAAAGCTTGCTTTTGGAAACATTGAGAAATAATACAAATACTTATCAATAATACAGTACAGTTATCATTTAAGATCTAGAGACGGATTACAGAAATGACATTGAGAAAATATTGAAAAGATTATTAAGAAGATAGTGCTTTAGAATTATATAAACTGATGGAAAGAGAGTTCTCTGCACTTCTACCTCCACATGGAATTAACTTTTTCCTCCCCAACTCTCATCTTCCTTTCAGTTTCCCAACAGAATCTACTGACCATGCCCTGACCCCAAAAGCAGCTGTGTCGCTG
The DNA here is from genome assembly GCA_021653895.1 of Mastomys natalensis. Classification (NCBI taxonomy): domain Eukaryota; kingdom Metazoa; phylum Chordata; class Mammalia; order Rodentia; family Muridae; genus Mastomys; species Mastomys natalensis. The sequence continues at coordinate 3,293,200 of JAJTUV010000315.1, read as the reverse complement.
GTTCTGTGAGTGATGGTTCAGGGGTAGGGGAAATGGTATAAAGGGTATGGACATGATTTGACAGCTTTCCTACCAGTGGCCCCTCAGATAGCTGCTAATCATTGTTATATTCTACAGTAGCTTTGCAGTTATGATTTCCCAGCTGAGCATGAAAATGTATAAAAAGGATGCTACAGACATGATCAGTGGATGCCACAAAATTACTACTGAAAATGTTTGTACAATTACTTAATGTTTTCTGAGAACAATTTGGATATGATTCTTTAGTGTTCTGTTCCAGGAAATTTTGTCTATTCCAATAAAAGCACAAAATTAAAAATATTAATAACAAAATAACTCTGAAGAAAACAGTATGGTGAGGAGTTAAGAGCCTATCAAAGACAAAGGCCAATCATATCATATTTTTCCTTGATGCCATAGCTCTCAGCAAGCTCAAGTTTCTATTTTGTATTAAATCACAGTAGTTACCTTTCTCTTATGCTGTTGGTTAAGAAAGAATTATCTTTCAGTTGATTTCATTACTGCTTATTTAATATTTTGTTCTGAATATGTCTTTGATCTAGAGCTGTCTCAATTTTTCACATGGAATAATCATAAATAATGCAGTTAAATTTTTTTTAAAAAAGTTTCTATTAGTTCCACTTTAGATTGCTTTAGTCTCTAGGATTTTTTTCTGATAACTTTCATTACTTGTATTTAACTATTCATATTGCTTATGATTATTGATTTAAATATTTGTTTTCTCTTACTTTCAAAATTTCTACTTACTTTTTAAATTTTCTCACCATAGAATCTGTCCTTTCTGATCCAAGGTAGGATTTCTGAACTTCAGCACTGATATTCAGTGTAGATAATTCTTTTTGGAGGGTGGTTGTCTTATCCATTGTAGAATATTAAGCAGCATCCCTAGCCTATGCCCATTACCCACCCATTACATACTAGTAGCTCTTGTTAGTGTTGTAGACATTACCAAATATTCCAAGGGGTATAACATTGTTCAATTTAAGAATCTCTAGTTAACTGTTCCTGGTGAGTTGGGATGTATTTAGTATGGCAACTTTACCTATGAGAAGCTTACTTGAACTAGGAGTTGATGAAGGAATTAGAATTAGTGTTCTGAAAAGAAGTGGGAAAGGTCCTTTGAAGATGGCAGTCTTGGTGTTCTAGGAAGAAAGGCCAGTATCTGCAAAGCACTGAGCTGTGACTGAGACTGCAAGAGTCTAGGAATTGAAGGAGGCCAAGGTGGACTAGTGTTTATAGCATGCTTAGAGAATGGCTACTTCCAAGCTTGAGAGGTATACCTCTCCTACTGCGTTATATAGGCAATGCTTACAAAAACAAAATCGAAAACAGATCAGTGGGAGCACTAAGACATTTTTAGTAAAAAGTTAGAGGATACTGAACTGAACTAGATAGTGACAGGAACTAGGACAGTGAATGATGTGGACACTGGCAGGTGAGTTGACAGAAATGACAAATATACTGGGCTATACTGAACTGGCTAATGATATAAAACTTAGAACCAAGATAACTCTCTCTCTCTCTCTTCTCTTTCTCTCTCTCTCTCTCTCTCTCTCTCTCTCTCTCTCTCTCTCCACACACACACACACACACACACACACACACACACACATATATTTTTGATGTGACAAGAGAGTCAAATTGTAAGAACAATGGTCTTAGAAAACCTTTAGACGATACCAGATACTCCCCCAACCTTAAAACCTAAGTAGAGGTAGGCATGATACAGCAGGTGCAGCTTTTGCATACAAAGGGAGTATCTTAGAGGAGCTGGAAAAGAAAGGGAGTACCTGTTATAGACTGTAAAGGAATTTTCTTCAGCAGAAACTCCAGAGTATACTGCTGCATGCTGGGAAAGAAGAAATGGAATTTGGGGTAAGGACACATTAAACTAATGGTAGATACATGGGAGCTTAGTTTTGAGTTTTATGTGTGTCAGAAGCAGTGGACATTTTTATCTAAAAGCAAGAACTGGGATTTGATATCATGAAATATCTTCCTTATCCTCCCCACACTTTTAAAATGTTAACCTTCAACTTCTTCCTCTGGTTCTTATCCAGAACCCTGATAAGCAAGAAGGATGAGGTAGCTTCTCTACCATACCTTACATTACACTACTGTACCACATGAACTTGACTCTTGATACTCTGGTCTTACTGTTCCATTCCCCATTCTCTCATGCATCCCCATGCTCCAAATAATTTTTCCTATTCAGATCTTACAGACTTTAAAAGGCTTAGTTTATAATCTCCTATCTTCTCTGGTAACTTCTCAGACCATTGTGTTATCTTGTCTTCTCTGTAGGCCCTGAATTGAAAGCTGCCCTGGATGGCATATTGGTCCAGTGTCTTGAATATTGTTAACTTTCATGGGCATAAACTCATTGCTTCTGAAACTAAATTATAGATTACCTGAAAGTTGGGATGACTATGCCAGTCCTTTGTCAAAGATAGCTTCTGTACTCTTAATACATTCCTAAAGAAAGGACTTGGCAACATAGTAAACTATGTGTTTGATGCATTGGTAAGATACATTTCACTTCTGAGAAGCAATACTGAGGAGTGGTTGAGCCATGTAAACTTGAGGTGTAAATTTGCATGTGCACTCATTATTTTCGTTAATCTCATTCAGATGGTCCATTTGATCTCAACCACCTACTCAGGAGATGTTTTTCTATGCTGCAGATTTTGAAGAAAATGATGACTTCCTGGAGCTATTCTTGTCATTGATTGGCTAGCTTTCCGGCAAACCCTCACATATTATGTAACAGGCAAACTAGAGGGGTAGCTGTCCAAGGGCCTCTTGCTGATGGCCAAATTTACAACAGTGTCACTCTTCACCCAATTATTGCAAAAGACAGAGTCAAGTAAAGTTTAATGAGGAGTTGGATGAGCACTGGCTTCAAGGCCAGTTGACCCTATTACATGTAGATTATATTAATAATTCCTAGACCACAAATATTCACAGTCCCAAACTTCCATTAAGTTAATGAAGTCATAAGAAACCTGGATGAGTGTCTCTAATTAACATGAAGTTCACCATGCTATATAGTTCACTTCTAAAGTTCTTTGTAACTAGACTATGAGAATGTTGAGGTAGGAATATCTTTAACTCAGTAAGTATGTTTGTATATACTTATATTTCCATACCAAAGGGCTATCATAACTTCTTCAGCATTTTAGACCAGGGAGAGTGAAACAAGTATATGCTTTTGGGCAAAAGTATTTTCTTTTACCACTAGAAAGCCTGGTTTTAATTTTAATTTTAGCATATGTATTGATAACAGAAGATAGAGATACGTAACTGGTTAATAATGGCTAATGAGAGAGCTCTGCAGGTATAAGTACCTGCTTCCATGTCTAGAAATCTGAGTTTGACTCTTTGAGCCCTCATGGTGGAAGGAGGTAACTGACATCTGTATGCTGACTTTTGTCATAACACGAACCAGGAACAGAGTTATGTGAGTAGAATTCTGAGGGCTGTGAGAACACTCCAAGAAAATAGGATAAGAGCCTTGTGTCCTCAGTTTCCTCCAAACATGCAATTGTTCTTGGAATGTGTTTTCATGCTCCCTCCAGGTTTAGTAGATGCTAGTAGGTTTACTTCCAATTACCCAATGCTGCTTGCTATTGTTGGTCAGAATGTTTACAGCCTGAACTCATGTGACCTTTTTCTTGACCATCACAGTATAAATCCTCTGAATAAAGTTTGCTATTGCATATAATTTCAGTCTATCTCATTTATCAGCTCCATTCTCCCAGATCCCACCGTCTCTAGAGCAGTAACAATATTCTGATACCCACATATTCATTATGGCACACACACAAAATAAATACGTTTTAAATTTGATAAAAAGTTAAATTTTATGTTCAGTGTTCTGATACCCACATATTCATCATGGCACATATACAGTAAATTTTATTTAGTCACTGATACAAACCAGTTCATTCCTGAGATCAAATGATTATTTTTAAGACTATATCCTGCTCTTCTTTTAAGTTATTCACCATGATGACCCCTCAAGGTAATCTTCCTTCTCACTGTCTTCCTTTATGTCTGTTGTATATGCTACTTGCATGTTATGGTCTTCTTTATTACTGAAGAAAGGGCGGAGGGCACACACATTAGTGTCTGGTCTCCATTCTCATGATAAAGCCACATAACCTTAAAAATTATTTTGCTTTAGCCCAGTGATTCCAATTATGCACATGGGAGTGGGAACTTGCACAGGGGCACAGACAGCCTATCAGTAGCAACACTCCTAAATAAAAGTCTCTCTTTGTTCCTGAGCATCTGCCAATAGCTGCTCAGCTAGAAGGTGGAGTCTTTGTTTCCTTAGCCCCATGCATTCATGCTGGATTTTAAGTGGCTTGGTTTTGTTAGTCTTGTGTAGGTAACCACAGCCGCCATGATGTTCATGCATGCAACAGCCATGTCATAATTAGAGGACAGTATTTCATCCTACTCTTCTCCATCCTCCAACTCACACCTTGTTCTCCCCATCCCATGATGTTCCTGAGCCTCAGGGCAGGAGTGTAGTTTGATACATATGTCATCCATGACCGACTACTTACAGTTGTTTATTCTCAGCACTTTGAATTGTAACATGTCTCTTAATTAACTACTACCAACAGCAATAAGAAATTTCTCTGACCAAGATTAGAAGCTGTACAAACCTATGGATGTAAATATTTAGAAAGCAGTTTGACAAGATGACCATTTAGAAAAACAGTATCAGTCTATCTCCCTAGGGCTTGTGACTTCCCTAGCAGTGAGTTTTAATCATAAAACCTTGTCACTTTATACTCTGATTATTTTTAGAAGTCCGTAAGGGTTAATTCTCATCAAACCTAGCTGCAGTTGTACTGATAACATTACTACTCTCTAAGCCCATGCCTATTGTCTCCACCATGATTGATTTGGCTAACAGTGTTTACAACCAGAACTTCTATGAGTTTGCTGATGGTACCACAGCTATCAGCTCTGACATGGCAGGCCAGGGTCTATTGAGAAGTGGAGATAGTTCCCTTCTGCTACTACATTTCCCAGGGCACAGACTTTCAGTGTCTTCTATGGTCAGCTTGGCTGTGTGACCTCATCACTGTAATGAGAGCTTCATAGCCAGTTCAAAATGGAAGACGGTAACAAGCACCATGGCAACTGTGCCTTCAACACATCCTCCCCAGCCTCACCGTTTCCACTCCCTATTAATGCCTGGATTTACAACAGATGAAACTCTGGTTCTATCTGTTGTCTCTGTCTGCGTCTCCGTCTCTCTGTCTTCCCTCTCTGCCTCCCTCCCTCCCTCCTCTCTGCCTCCCTCCCTCCTCCCTTCTTCCCCCTCCCCCTCCCCCTCTCTCCCTACCTCTCTCTCTCTCTCTCTCTCTCTCTCTCTCTCTCTCTCTCTCTCTCTCTCTCTCTCTCCACACACACACACACACACACGCACACACACACACTACCACTACCACCACCACACCGTCAATCAGTTCTTAAAGTATTAAAATTAAGAATTTTTTCCTGACATATTTCTACTTTATCAGGGAGTCCTTACCTTTCCATGGAGTTTCATGGGAAAATCTTCTCAGAGCAAAGGAATATTTGCTTTAAATGTCATTTCAAGTGCCCACCATTTACATCGAGAATACAGTTCATAGCTATGAAATTAGTTTTCTTTCTATTCTATTCATTCCATTTTCAGAGATCTTGAAGTCAATTTAAAGCTTGAGGCCAAAACTTTCTCTGATGGCAGACTTACAGTATGTCATGCTTCTTCAAAGCTGCTCAGAGGATTTCAGTTGTCAGCTAGCACTAAGAGGTCCTGTTAGAAGCGCTTACCCAAGGATGGGAAAATCCTGATTTGTTAATGATATAATCACCTTTGCTTTTCCTTCTATGTCAGAATTGAGGAATCTCAATTTTATTTTTTATCTGGCAGGTATAAGCTACCTCAATTTGTTCACTACAAGCCTGTGAATTATGCCAATTCTTCAAAGTTTGGAGCGTGCAGAGACAACAAGCTGGAAGCTGCATTTTGTCAGACCCAGTGGCTGCTTATTCAAGGACAAGGTTCCCACGTGGGATTCAAATTCAAAAACTTGGGATTCCTATAGGTGTGGTTAACAAAGGGGTTCTTCTAATCCTAAAACTAATACAGATTTTAACTTCAATTAACTTGTTAATTGAATTCGTGAACATATTAAAATAAAGCACATTGTCTTAGGGTTTTACTGCTGTGAACAGACACCATGACCACAGCAACTCTTATAAAGGACATTTAAATTGGGGCTGGCTTACAGGTTCAGAGGTTCAGTCCATTATCATGCAAGCAGGAACGTGGCAGCATCCAGGCAGGCCTGGTGCAGGAGCTGCTGAGAGTTCTACATCTTCATCTGAAGGCTGCTAGCAGAATACTGACTTCCAGGCAGCTAGGATGAGAGTCTTATAACTCACACCCACAGTGACACACCTGCTCCAACAGGGCCATACCTTCTAATAGTGCCACTCTCTGAACCAAGCATATACAAACCATCACACACATATAATATCAGACCAAGAGTTAACAAAGCTGAAAAGAAAAAGAAACAAGCTATAGTTTCATTCTGTGGTCATTAATCATATTATTATGTGTTGCTTAATATTACTAAGATATTTCCCTGCTTATGTAGCCTTAGCTAACTTGTCTTACTCAAAGTAGGTTATGTACCAATATCAGATTTCCTTTTTTTTTCCCCAAAATTTGAAGACTAGTACAGGTCAAACTTCCTGAAGTCTTTTATCCAGGTTTTAATTCTCCTAATAACCATGTAATACATTCATAGAAGTGGCAATTGTTCAGTGTTTCAATGTCTAAGCACTTTGTCCCTATCTGATTTCAGCTAGAGAAAGCAGAAAACCACAGAGAAAAGTTATATAGCTTTTAAACTTAGCACGACTAGTCATTGTTTCCTCTCTCATGGAAAGTGCTCTTAATTTGAGACCATTTGCTCCCTCTCATCTGGTATTTGCTATATGCATTTGTGTGTGTTGGCACTCTTGTCAATCAGAGTTAACCTAGGGCTACAGGTGTACCCTGCTGCCTATAATTACAAAAGTTTTGGTTTACCAAGTTGTATAATGAAACACATGCTCCAAGTCTTGCACAATGTAATAGAACTATACAGAGTTTTCACAAAGCCCCACAGAAATGGCCTTTAAATTTTTTTTTTTAACAAAGGCACATTGTAATAAAATAGAAATAATAAAAAGTAAAATAAACAGCATAACATAATCATGATTTCTTTTATCTCATTCTTTGAATCTTCTTGAAGTGTTTAATCATGAATTCATTGATATAATCTAGAAATTAATTAGATGTGTATAAAAGTTAATTGACAAAAAAATACATCAAGAATTTTCCATGTCAATATATCATTACAAATTTGTAAATGTTCATATGAGTAATGGAATATTGTTCAGCACTTACACAAGACAAGTGTATCTTTAAGAAAGAATAATGTGTGAAGGATTTCATTGTGATTACACATGCCATGAAGTAAAGTGTAAAAGTCTTAAAGCAAGAACTTAGTTTTACTTTCATTACTTTTTAATCAATACACTAAATGGTACTCTTACTTTGTAACTTGATGTCTTGACTCATTGATGGTTTTCTAGCATGTGACAAGAGTAACGATGACACAAGGACATGAGTGATCGTATAGCTCACATAAAACACGACCTGTACTATTAAAGTTTCCTTACTTTTATTGAAAATAATGGTACTGGAAGTGTTGGAAACGAAGGGACAGCGTATACTCTACATTACTCACAGTGGCAGATGGTTGGCAGAGTGTGTGCTCTACATTGAGCTGCTCTGATTCTTTGAAATGTTTAAGCCCTTACCCTTTCTATCAGATTAATGAGGGAACTGAGGCACATGGCAACCAGGGTCACAGTACTGGCTCGTGGCAAAGTTGGGATTCGAGTCCTAGCTCTGCTTCACTGTGCCCGCTGTGTACTGGTTGTGTGCTTTCTGTATGTGCGAAGCTGACACAAGGGTGAACACTAAGAAGGGACTCATGAAGGAAATCACAGCAGGACATATCTAGGCACTTCTTCCTGTTCTCTTCCTCAGAGTTGTGGGTAGGCCCCTGCTCCTCATCTCCAGTTCTTTGGTGGCACCATTATTGACTTCAAAAAGAATGCTGTTCAGGATGCCAGCAATGTGTAGGCCACCAGTGAGCCCTGAGGATCAGTATGGACTTCTTTTTTCTTTTTCAAACGTCAGTCTCTTCATGATGGGAACATTCTGGTCCTGCTTGTGTCTTGCCCAGTAATTATTCCTGTGAATGAGCCTCCACAAAACCAATTCCATTTCTGTACCCTCTATGTTCCCATGTGGTTATGATGCATGCCCTTCTCAACTCCAACATTCTAGAGTGTGGCAGTTGGTTTCCTTGAGTCTGTTAAACTTAACATTATTACTAAGACTCTTGTTCCCCACTGCCCTGTATTGATCAGTACATTGCCTTTTCTTTAGGGCTCCTCCCTCACTCACCCGTCAGAATGTCAGAGGATCTAAAGCTGCACATATATTACACAGGTACCATGGGATCTTGAAAATGTTCTCATTGAATCCTGTTCAAAGTTTTCACATTTAACCGCCTGCTGTCACCACTCACTGTGAATGTCTGGGAAGTCATAACTTCCAGGGAAATTGCACTTCATAAACAATATCTACCAGGGAAGTGTCATTCAGAAGCACGAAGAGTGGGTCCACAGCTGACTGCATTAGTCACAAGGCCATTCTAGCACACTGTATTCTAGAATCACAGCCATCACAACTATGCATTTTGTGACACAATTCCACAGGAGATGTAAACAAACCTTCACCCACTTCAGATGGGTAACCCATGCTACACCAAAATAAGGGCACTACTAAAATGTAGCTTGGTGAACCAATGTTATTGGAGTTAGTTACAGGAATATGGGTGATTAGTTACTTACCGTAGCAAAAATATCTCAATGAGAACATGGATGATGGATCATGAAAGTTGGATACCTGGAGTTTACTGCACAACTTTTCGTAATCTCAGTGGGTTGGAGAATCTCTTCTCCTTACAGCTTTGTTTATCTGAGCCTCCCGTTGGCAGCGTGTCTGAGAGTGCCTGTCAGCAGTCCTTATACTTGGGGTGGCCTACTGAATCTGATCTATTTTAGGGACTTCCTGGTACTTTTGAATTGTTCCCCCCTCCCCCCCCGAGCTTAATCAACCTCTTTACAGAATGGAATTTTTCACTGTGTCTTTAGGGGCAGTTTCAATATAGAATGCTTATCTCAGAGGAGGTTTTTATATAACAGTGTCCCAGACTAACCTAAAATTGACTGGATTAATTCAAATCAAGGCTATACAAAGACACTGCCAAAGATTGTGTTCCAAGAAGAGCACAATTCCTGCTATGGCTTTTTAGTGTTGACAAATGGTAGCTTTTCAACATGATGAGATCATAATGCTTCCCTCAGATATTAAAGATACCTTGGCAACAACTACCAGTGTGTTATTTTATGTATCATCTCTGAAATATGAACTGTCACTCTTTGGAAACATCAACTTGCTGGTATAAAAACTATTACTTCTTGAAAGTCTAAGTCCAGGGTTGAGAAGAACATTTAATTGGCACCCAAACAAACACATCAAGTTTCCTTCAGGTTAAAAGTGGCTAATAATGCCTTTAATTCTTATCCACAAAATAGATCTGCTGTGCAACAGAGAGAACTCATGTAAGAGGTAGGGCAGTGTCCCCAGAAGTGCTTAATATGTTTAATGCCTGTTCTTGAAAACGTGACTGTTATGTAAAGGCAGTGGTTTTTATATGTGACCTATGAAGACACTTCATTTCTTTCTTTTTTTCTTTTTTTAGAATATTAAGTTTAATTTTTTAAAAAAAGCTGTGATATATTTAATTTTATGTTTTTACACATTTGGACTGGGAATAAAAAATCTCAATAGATAATAGTAACATTAACATTTTTATTGGATATTTTCTTTATTTATATTTCAAATGTTATCCCCTTTTCTGGTCCCCCCCACACACTCAGCACTTCATTTCTTTGCCAGACTTTCACAGCTAAACAGTCTCTGCTCTTCTCATTATAATTCAGCTTCTCACAGTCTCTCCCTCACTCTGCAATAATCTCGGTCGCCCTGATTTTTATCTACTGTCACCTGGGAATTCCAGGACCACAGAGAATCCCTATGCTAAGATCATCTCGTCCCCACACTCAGTCATAGCCCCAATAAGTAGTCTACCTGGAAATACCAATTCCGCATCCATTTTAGCAGACTATGTTGGAGGGCAAGTAGTGACAACTGGGAATGCAACTAGTATTATTTTACATATACATACTGATAAACTTTACCTGTGTTTGACTTTCAAGCTCTTTTCAGGAATGAATTATAATTAAAAATGGGGTCTTCCTATAAAAGAAAAATTTAAATATAACCTCCACACAATTGAGTGCCTTGTTTAGCAGAACAAGAAAAAAAAATCTCTTTATTAAGCAGAATTCTGTATATGGATTTGCCTAATTAATAACCAACTCTAAAAATGTCTTAGTATTTTTTTTATGAAAAGTTAAAGGTGATATAAGGAACAGGAGTTGGTCGTTCCCTAAAATTTTCTTGATTGTCCTGTGGAATCTCATGTGAGGTGGCCCTAACAGTGTAAAATCTTTGGCACTTGCCCAGGTAATCTATAGTGAAGAACGTTCAGCTTTGGGTAGAGTGTGTCTTCTGTACTTTACAGAGCTCTTCAGATATTTGTTTGAAATAACAGCCTGTCACACAATAGAAAGGTATTCTTATTTGAAAGGAATTTCAATTTCATTAAAAAAAAAAAAAACAAAAAAAAACCCTTCCTAAAATCTTGTGGTCTGAGTTTTTGCCTGTGGTACACGCTGGTCTTAAAAGTGGCTCAGTTTTATTATATGTAAAAAACAATCTTCCAAAGAAAATAATAAATATATTTCTAATTTTGTACTTGTGGAATCATACCACTGGAAAAATTATACAAAACCCCGGGACAGGTATCCAAAACCAGCTGCAAGTTCAGAGCAGCGGGGGTGGCACTTGGCCTAAATGTTTGTCTGCAGAATCTGAACTTCGTTAAATTTATTCCTTCTAAATTTTGCTAGAGACATCCCTGTTTTTGCCAACCTTCTCTTGGAGAGATTCATTTAAATTTTTCTTTGTTTGGGATGTTTTTGTAGGCCTGCTCTAGAGAATCTGAAGTAATTGATACAGAAAAAAGTGCTTTTTATTCATTTATCTATATATCTATCTAATTCTTTATCAGATTCTTCTTAGTCTTATGAAACTGTGCATTTCCCTGAAAATATGAAGAAAGTTGCTATCTACCATTTTTTACACACACACACACACACACACACACACACTCAAAGTGAGAAAGTGGGGAGGAGAGATGTGGGCTGATGTGAGAGCTGGCTTCTATTTCTTCATGGATGGCAGAGTCGACAAATGAACTGGTAAAACCATACCTTTGGGGTCTCTCTATCAGCTTTACTGTCCTTCCTATGTATGCTGATATATTCTGTGTTTCTTAGCTCAAAATCTATTCTTTTCTCCTACTTTGTTCTTTGATAGCTATACTCTACAGAATTTTCCTCCTCTGGCCTGTACTGTATTAAGGTTTATAGATACATGAGCTGGGGGGGAGAACTGGAAGGGGAGCTGGAGTAGGGAACTGGAGAGGAAAGCTGGAAGGGGAGCTGAAGAAGGGAGTTGGAGGGAGAGCTGGAAGGAGAATCTATTGGGGATCTGGAGAGGGAACCTGGAGGGAGGAGTTGGACAGGAGCTTGAGGGAGTCCAGAAGGGGGAACTGGATGGGGAGTTAGAGAGGTGACGTGGAGAAGGAGAGTTGGAAGGGTGAAGGGTGCTTTAAGTTATAGTGGAAGACTTTTTGTTCTGCTTCTGGTGTGTGGTTCTTTTCCTTTCATGGTGTAGCTGACTGTGTTTCAGTAGAGCAGTGACATTTGTTCTGCAAGGAATTTTATGTCCTCCACTGGATCACCTACCCACCTCCCTCGGAAAAAAAGCTGTAGCCTGCTGGTACCCCAGCAGACATCTTCAGGCCACACTACATTATCTTCAACAAATCCCACCGCAGACCTGTGGGAGGTGTCTTCCCCTGGGTTATTGTTTTGTTGTTTAGATCTTGTCTCTACATAGTAGAAGTTGCAGTGTGTTCTTCCCACATTCCTTAAAGTTCATTTTTTAGCCACTAATCAGCTTTTGTTCATTAAATCATTGCATTAAGTTTTCTCTACTCAAGTTATGGGTTCAGTTTCCATCTTCTGACTAATAATGACATTTAGCTTCAATTTCAGTAACATTTTCATTTTAAAACAACATCATTTTGGCAATTAATATTTAAAAATCTTTCTCTTTTAAAACTAAATGTTGGCAATAGTTTTTGACAGGCATTGATATCTAATCTGCCTCCATATCAGGGTATCTGGAGACAGTCCTTTGAAGTTAGGCATGGCCAGAGGTAGCTAATGCCATTTCTCCTAGACTTATCCAACGGCTGAAGTTCAAATGTTTTCCTTTTCTCCAAACACATATATTTTTTTCTTTTTATCTGTTAACTGATCTTTGGTAAGTTAATTACCATTGTCTAAGGCATTAGCAATGATTCTCAAGGACGCTAGGAGTAAGACTTGTTAGACAAAGAAAAGACTGAGGTTGTTAGTTGATTAACATCTGTTGAACAGGTTTTTCTACCCTTTAAAATTCCCTCTTCAGAGCTTCTGAATATGTGTAACAGACAAACATGTAAGGCTGTTCTCTATGAAGGGGATATTTTAAAAATTTCATAGCCATAATTGCTGGGCAAGGAAGAATAAGTTGGAAGCTGAGTCCCATCAATTGAATGCTTCTATTGGGAAATGCTACAGGTCAATTCCGTTCACTTTTACCTCCGAGGGAATTCTTATGAGTACTTTTGAGAGAAGAACTGATTATCTGTGAAAACTAGCAATATCTGTCCCAAACTACTATCAAATGTACTAAAACAATGACAATAACTCACTCATGCCTTCTCCATCAGGGCCAGTTCTACAGTGGTGCTCAAGCTAGGTGCAGGCTCATTCTTCAGAGTGAGACATTGGGCCAGCTCTCCCACCAGCTTCAGGAGATGATGATGAGAAAGGGAAGGAGGCATCTCTTTTGAACCCATTTCACTGCTTGGCAGTGAGGGGTGGGGCCATCTTTCCTGAATTCATGCCTTGGGTATTATTTTTTAAACCTATAAAAATATCAAAGTTGAAGAAAGTTGGTCCTTATAACCACAGCATTTCACAGATGATCAGTTTCTCCCTCAAAGTACTCATAAGAATTCCCTAGGAGGTGAGTGTGAATGGAGTCTAATTTGGAATTTCAATTCTATGTTATTTATGAGGATAACTTTGTGGTCATTGTGATAATTCACATTTTTTTTTATTGGAAATTTTTTACTGTAAATTTTTTATACATTTCAGATGTTCTCTTCTTACCCCATTTCCCCCCCTCCCTCCCAGGAACTCACTATCCCTTCCCGCCTCCTCCTATCTCCACGTTGGTGTACCCCCTTCCACCCTCCCCTGTACCTCACCTCCCCACCCTCGAGTATCCCCCCCCCCCACGACGTCCAGTCTTCATGGGACCAAGGATCTCTTCTCCCACTTATATATAGCTCCCTTGCATATATAGCTGGAGCCATGGGTCCCTCCCTAAGCGCTCCCAGGCTTGTGGTTTAGACCCTGGGGGCTCTGGTTGGTTGGGATTGTTGCTTTCCTCTTGGTGTCTCGAATCCTCTCAACTCCTTCAGCCTTCACTCTATCTTCTCCATTGGGAACCCGTGATCAGTTTAATGGTTAGCTGTGGGCTTCTGCCTCTGAGTATGTCGGACTCTTGCAGACTTCTAAGGAGACAGCTATATCAGGCTCCTGTCAGCATGTACCTCCTGACATCCACATCAACCTCTACCTTTGGTGACTGCACATAGGATGGATATCCAGGTGGAACGGTCTGTCTCTTCTTCAGTTTCTGTCCTGCACTGTGTCTCCATATTTGCACCCTTGAGTATTTTGTTACTCCTTCTAAGAAGGACTGAAGCCCCCCCCACTTGGTCATCATTCTTCATGAGCTTTTTGTGGTCTGTGAGTTGTATCTTGGTATTTCAGGCTTCTGGGCTAAAATCCAATAATCAGTGAGTGAATACCATGTATGTTCTTTTGTGATTGGTTACTTCACTCAGGATGATATTTTCTAGTTCCATCCATTTATATATGAATTTATCAAATTCATTGTTTTTAATAGCTGAGTAATATTCCATTGTATAAATGTACCACATTTTTTGTATCCATTCCTCTGTTGAAGGGCATCTGGGTTCTTTCCAGTTTCTGGCTATTATAAATAATGCTGCTATGAACATAGTGGAGCATATGTCCTTGTTATGTGTTAGAGCATCTTCTGGATATATACCCAGGAGTGGTATAGCTGGGTCCTCAGGTAGTGATATGTCCAATTTTCTGAGGAACCGCCAGACTGATTTCCATAGTGGTTGCACCATCTTGCAATCCCACCAACAATGGAGGAGTGTTCCTCTTTCTCCACATCCTCGCCAGCATCTGCTATCACCTGAGTTTTTTATTTTAGCCATTCTGACTGGTGTGAAGTGGAATCTCAGGTTGTTTTGATTTGCATTTCCCTGATGACCAAGGATGCTGAACATTTCTTTAGGTGCTTCTCGGCCATTCGCATTTCCTCAGTTGAGAATTCTTTGTTTAGCTCCTTACTCCATTTTTTAATAGGGTTATTTGGTTGCCTAGAGTCTAATTTCTTGAGTTCTTTGTATATATTGGATATTAGTCCTCTATCGGATGTGGGATTGGTAAAGATCTTTTCCCAATCTGTTGGTTGCCGTTTTGTCCTATTGACAGTGTCCTTTGCCTTACAGAAACTTTGCAATTTTATGAGGTCCCATTTGTCTATTCTTGATCTTAGAGCATAGGCCATTGGTGTTCTGTTCAGGAACTTTTCCCCTGTGCGTAGGTATTCGAGGGTCTTCCCCACTTTCTCTTCTATTAGTTTAAGTGTGTCTGGTTTTATGTGAAGGTCCTTTATCCACCTGGACTTGAGCTTTGTACAAGGAGATAGGAATGGATCGATTTGCATTTTTCTTCATGCTGTCCTCCAGTTGAACCAGCACCATTTGTTGAAAATGCTGTCCTTGTTCCACTGGATGGTTTTAGCTCCTTTGTCAAAGATTAAATGACCATAGTTGTGTAGGTTCATTTCTGGGTCTTCAACTCTATGATAATTCACATTTTATGTGACTTACTTATTCCTCAAACATTTAGTGAGCAATTATCATGTTGTTTTGCAAACTATAGAGGTCTAGAGATGAAATTGCTAAGATGAATTAGGTCTATGGCATTAACAAACTTATTAGGGCCAGCACTAAACTTCAAGACACTCACCAAATTAAATGTGTTATAGTGAGACTCCTAATTAACTAAAAAAAAAAGTTTCTCTGTTTGTTGTTGAGATATGATAGTTGGCTACAATGGAATACCTTCAAAATGATTGGGGAGGGGGAACTCTGTATATGATGATTGATTAAACAAGTTGCATGAAAGACTGCTATGAATAGTTGAACAGAGGGAAATATAACTTTGTGTCTTTAGCTGGAAACAATTTACCAGAAGAAATGATCAACTCTTCTAGTTAACAAATGAAAGAAATAGGTCAAAATCCACAATTGAACAATATGTCTAAGGATATACTTCTAACATTTATGATGGAGAGATAGTTGTTTGTGTCAATCATTTCAAGTATGTAATTAGCTCTGATGAAGAGAAGGACAGTATCTCCTCATTTGAATGTTTGGAGTTAGGAGTTGAAGCAGGTGACCGATTCCCAGGGAAGTGATTGTCAAATGCTTGGGTTTATTCCTAACCAGGATATGCTCTTATTTCAAGGGGAGCATTAATGTGTGCAGAATATGGATCAATGACATTATTTGCTTCAGGTCATATCTGTTTCAATTATGCTAGTAATAGTGCTAGCATTCGGTGTTTACAAAGCATTACCTGGGAAAGGAGAGTCATCTACTTCATAGCCATCTTAGATCACATAAGAAGAGAAGCGTTGGAAGTGCCCTTTTATTTTATGATTTTTGACACAAGAGTGAGGAGTAAGGTACATCTACAAGCACTTAAACCAGATAGGTAATGGTTGAGACAAATTCCCAACAGGAAATAAAGTTGTTTTCTACCTCTGCATGAAGAACAACTCTCCTTAGTGGTGACCTGAACATTATGCTTCTTCTTCTACTTTTATAAACTCATTGTAGGTTATCTAGCTGTGCATACCAAAGATTTTATGCAAAGGATGTACATGCTGCACAGATGCTGTGGACAGGAAAACAGAATTAGCCCCGTCTCTCTTCCCATAACTAATTCAACAGGTGCTTATTTATTGCCTAGTATTACTAGCAAATGGACTATACTTTGAAGATGATGACAGATGAATGGGACACTCATAGAGACAAAGGAGATTCAACAAACAGATACTTGAGATAAGATTGATTGAAGAAACAAATGAGATGCTGAGATAGGGAAGTGATAGGCAAGTATAACTATCAGGAAATGACACTTGAGGTGAGGCAGAGTGTTAGTTAAACCACCAGGGATGAGATAGAGATAACCATGTGAACACTGGGTGCAATAGTGACTCAGGAAGAGGTACAGACACATACAAAACCCAAACAACAATAACAACAATAATAATAGCAACAACAGTGATGACAATCCTTCTTTCAAGATAGTAAAGCCTTTGGAACCAAGTCAGGCCAGTGCCCTGGGAGCACTCATTATGAACACAGGAAGAGTGGCAGAAACAGTTGAGACTGTTGCTTCCTGGGGTTGTCACATTGCTGATGAATTCTTGTAGGGTTTTCCTGTCCATTTTATTTGAATGTAAAGAAAGATTTCTGATTTTTTTAAACAGTATCTATTTTTATATTTCAAAGTAATATTTATTCCATGTGAGATATGAATTGAAAAGACACAAGAAAAGGGGGATGAACTGTCAGAGAGGTGTTGGTCATTTAGGTCAGAGATGATATTGGTGGCATGGGAGAGAAGAAGTTGAAATGAAAAGACTTGTATATTAATTTTTTAGGTAAGAAGACTATCTTGTACATAGTGCCCATACATATGAAGAAAGATACTAGAAAAACAATCTCATTCACAGCATCCTAAAAAATCTAAATAAACATAGCTAAGGGGTAAAGAGCTTTACAATGAAAACTGTGAGATACTGAACAAATGATTTGAAGCAAGCTAGAGTGTGGAAAGACTTGTAATGTTCATGGATTGTCAGAATTAACACTTTGAAAATGGCAACACTGTGGATGCTCAAATCTCTTCCATATGTGTATGCGTAGAGCCCATGCATGTCCACACACACATTTCAGATACTTTCTAGGCTATTTATAATATTTACTGCAATATAAATGCTGTGTAAATAGTCATTATGCCTAATGTATGGGCTTCAGTACAGATGATGATGTTATTCATGTATTTTCACTCTGTTGTTGGTGGAACCCTGAACAAGCAGGACTAACTATAATGTGCACTGTAGACTTTTAATAATCTTGTCAATGAAACAGAATGGGACTAGGCCATTTTTATGTTCATCAGGGGCCTACACCAGGGTGTGAAGCATGGGGTGAGGCCCTCACTGTGGGAGATGGTGATGGTGGTAGGGTTGCTGACATTGCCAATGCCAGTGTATGTACTGAGGAAGAGTTACTTGTGAAATGGGAGATTTTATAAACTGAGATTCAGATGTATGCCTAAGACTTCTTTTCTTTATCTAAAAATTTAATTTTTTCAAACAAACAAACAAACAAAAAACAAACAAACAAACAAAAAGAAAACGGCAACACTACTGAAAGTGTGCTAAAAACCCAATTCATCTGCCATCAATGTACTCACAGAAATCAAAAAAGCAATCCTGTGTGCAGTATCAAAGCACCAAAGATCCTGAAGTTCGAAGGCCATCCTGAGCAAAAGAATACTAATCATGTCACAATGCCTGATTTCAGGCGATGATATAGAGTCGTTTTAATATAAATGAGAAGTAGTAAATACAGTAGAAGACTCAACAATGAGCTATGTCAAAAACATACATTGGCGGCAAAAAATTGTTCAACAAATGCTACTGGCCAAACTAGATATCCATGTGCAAAAGAATGAAACCCGTTCTTCTCTTCTTATCCTGTACAAAAAAGCCAATTCTAATGGAGACCAAAGATCTCCACTTAAGATTTGAAACTCAGAAATTGAAGAAAACATAGGGAAAACACTTCAGGCTATAGCATGAGGATAGTTCAGGAGCTAGTTCCAAGAACTGACAAATGGGATTGCATGGAATTTAAAAGCTTCTGCATGGTCAAGGAAAGAACACAATGAAGACACAGTCTATGGAATAGTAGAAAATCTTGCCAGCTGCACAATTTGGTAGAGGATTAATATCCAGAATGAAAAAAGTAAAAAAAAAACAAAAGATAACTAAATAAATACAAGCTCCCTAAACACAAAAATTCCAGTCACTAATTGGGCAGTTGAAATGTATAGATACAGGTACAGAAGATTGGTACAGATGAAGCACAGATGACCAAGAGCTATATGGATGTTCTTCAAGAATTAATATGATTTCCATATGGAACAGATATGGCACTCTTGGCAATGTGCCCCTCCCCCAAATTAATAATACTCTATAGAGACACCTGCTGTTATAATGCCTATTGTGAGACTATTCACAATAGTCATTATGGAATCCAACAAGGTATCAAACACTAGATGACTAGATAAAGAAATAAAGTATATATACTATTGTGTTCTATGTGTGCACTTCTTCATGTGTGCACATTTGTATGGAACACATCATGTGTCTTTCTTGATCACTTAAATCTCATTTATTACTATTGGTTTTGTTATTATTATTAAACATGTATAATGTTATATGTGGATATGCATGTCAAAGCATATGCATGTGTCAATTTGTGGATCTTTCCACCTTCATATGAACTTTGGTGGTCGAGCTCATGTCCAGTCATCTTACTGACCCAACCATTATTTCTACTTTCTTTGTTTTTTCTTCCAATAAACTGAGCATGCTCAGTAATTTGACTGTACTGACTGGTCAGCGAATCTCAGAGTACTCTTGTCACTGTCTTTCCAGAACTGGGTTTACAACTGTGCACTATAACACATAGTTTTTAACATGGCTGCTGGGGATCGAGAGCAAGCAGTTTACTGAGTGAGGAACCTATCCACCCTATAATATAGTTTTACTTGGACCTATAGAAGATGATGTCACTTGCAGAAAATGGAGGAAGTAGAGATCACTAATATCATGCAAAATAACCTACATTCAGAATGACAAATAAATGTTTCATTTGTGTGATACCTATATTATATACATGTATGTACATACTTCTCTCTTTCATACACACACACAGATAGAGAGAGTGAGAAGAGAGAGAGAGAGAGAGGAGAAGAGAGAGAGAAAGAGAGAAACCATCTATTTGGGAAGGAAAAGAGAGAGCAAAAGCCATGAGAGGTGGCAGGAAAGAGTAATGGGGATTTAATATGTTCAAATTGAGTGGTAGACAAGCAAAATATGGTTATAAAAAATCCACCATTTTGTACAATAAATATAAACTAATAAAGTTAAAAAACTATATTATACATCTGAAAAGAGACACAAAAATTGCATAAGCACACAACTCTTGCATGTCAAACAATAATAAAAATAACATAAATCATGTGGTCTAGTCTTTTCATTTAAAGATAAAACTGGAAGAAAATAGCCTAGCTAGTGGAATAACCAGTATCATCACTGACTTACTTTTGGTGTTTTCCCTTATAAAACATGATAAAATAGAAAAATAACATTTTGGGATATTTGTTCATTTTTATTAGCCAAGTTTGAATTCTAAAATTAAACATGTTTGTAAAACCAGGTAAAATCTAATCAGGTCTGTTTGTTCTGGACACTTTTTTTCACTGCTAATGAGTAGAAATAGAAAATGAGTTAGTAATTTTGGAGGCAACACCAAATGCACAAGTATTTGAGTGGTTTGGAGCAGCATTGTGTGATGCTATCTTAACTTCTGGAATTTTGAGAAGAGAACACTTAGTGGGCTGAGAAACATACCTATTGCCTTTCTTGCAGCATAGCAGGGGAGAGCAGGCAGAGAGAAGCTGAGGTAGTTAGAAAAGACTGCCTCCTCTCAAGGGACTCCAATTGTCCTTGGCATCCCTCTCCTGATAAATAAAGCTAGGCAGGAATAGTTGGCCATTAATTAATTATAGAAGCATGTTAGGTAGAGGTGGTGGGTACAATGGAATCAGAGAGGCAATGCTAGTGTTTTTCTTGAGACAACTAATTTAAAAGCTGTGGTTTATAGCTTGTCCTCATTCTCCAAATATACTCATTTACCTCACTGACTGGAAACCTTGGCTTAAATGTTCATAGCCACACATCTTTATAACTATTCTTTCTAATTAATTCTACCTTACCCTTGCCAATACAATACAGTTTTCCATATATTTTGATTCAAATAAGCCAATCTCTTCCTTTAACTTACGGTGTGAATGTACTCTTTAAGTCACAAATTACTTTTATCATTAAAGCATTAAGTTGGGTGAACCAACGGGACACTACCATAGTGGAAAGAAAAAAGCAGATAAATGAAATTTTGGCCCTGAATTTCCTATAATTCTATAATAGTAACTGTGATTTGTTGTACTAGGTACTATATTTTCTTTAACATCCTGTTTACATGTTCAGGAACTATAGTCCATACTTAGCTGTTTTTACCCAACTTGGAGAAAAATAATGTAAATATCTTGGCAACATCACAGAGGAAAATGGATATTAAAGTTGAAAAACTCAAATTCCCAGGTACTTTTCCTCTTAAGCTTGCTCGTTTCTTTTATCATTCTTGTCATGGATTAAAAATATATGTAAGGCTATGCTCAGTACAGGAAAATACCAAAAAAAAAAAAAAATCCTATTCCATTACTGTCTTCCAGTGAGCTTTTATAAGTCCATTTCCATGGGTCATGTAAGTATATCGGGTTTTAGTAACATCCTTTTGCCTGCATTAGTTAGATGTGGTGGTAAAGCACTTTCAGGTCATGTCTAGATGCTCTTAGTTTTACTATTTCAGTGTGTGTACTGATGAAGCAAGTAGCAACGTTTACTTTTGTTATTAAATACTTAAAGGGTGTGATTGTTGCCACTGTCTTTTTTTGTCCTTTAGAGATCATACTATAATATGGTGAAAAAATTGTATGATAGCTGGGCACTCTTTAAAGTGTTTTAACATTAATAAAAAAAACAATTTTGTATATATTATAGTTAGTTTTCTGCCATATATGTAGCTGGAAAGGTTTCTTCTCTCATTCCAGAGACTGTCCTTTTACTTTGATTTCTCAGCTGTGCAGAAGGTTTTACATTTCATATTACCTCATGTTAATGTTTACTATTGAATCATTTTCAGGAAGTATTTACCTATATTTGTTCTTGAAATGTCTTCCTCACATTTTTCTACAGCAGTTTCAAAGCTTTGCATTCTACATTTAGGTCTTTGGTACATTTTTAATAGAGAGAATGTTATGGAAAGTGAATATGGTCTGGGTACAGGATACATCTGTGAGAATGTCATAATGAAACATTATTTTGTACAATGGATTATATTCAAAGTTTAAGAAATTAAAATATAAAATAGAAAATAAAGCCATTAAAATGGTAAGTGAAGAATTATATATGTTAAATCCACATGATAAACTAATAATCATGTAAATGTTTTTAAATCAGAGAGAAATATTCTCTTAAAGCTGTTGGGACAAATTCTTAGGTGAAAGCAAAGAGAAATTCATAGTAGATTGATTAAGGAGATGAATCAACACATTATGCCATACTTCTTTGGGTTTCTAAAATTGCAATTTGTCTTGATTATATCAAAAGCTTAGAAAATTTAGTTGCTCTGTTTTTCTCTTTTTTTTATTTTTCTTAGTAAAAAAATTATTGGAGAATTTTATACAGTATATGTTGATTATATTTATCCCTTTCAGATCTACCCTACTCCTACTTCCTGGCCATCTAATATTGTGTCCCTATTTTTTCAAATCAATGAAATCTGACTGTGTCATATACTCTCGTGTGTTTGGCCATCCATTGAGTGGGGTTGACCTACCAGGAGCCATACTTTTAATAAAAATGAATTCTCACGTTGCTGGCAGCAATTAAGTGCCAACAGTCCATTTCTTTTCTTTTTATTGAAAATGGATTTTTTTCATGTACTATATTTTGATTACATTGTCTTCTCCCCCAGCTCCTCCCAGATCTTTCCCACATCTGCACTCACCCACATCCACACCTTTTTTTTTTTGTTGCATCTCATTTGAAAACAAATAGGCATCTTAAAAAACAATAAACGCCTAACTCCCCTTTTTAAATTGAAGTAGGGGGAAGTGACATTCGTGTAAAATTTCAGCTCTTTGCTTGAACAATCTCCAGTGGTTTACCATGTAATCCTCAGTAATGACTTCCACCCTGAGGATCACCTTAAATAAGACTACAAATGAAAGTGACAGTAATGGGATTAAATACGGAGTATTCTACCCAGTATTCATCAGAAATATCTGTTTATTATTATTAATTAATTAATTTATTTATTTTTTATGTCTTGTAAACAGACATAATGTAGAAATCACTAAATATGTTGTTAATTTAGATTTTGGAGATTTTGTTAAAAAAATATTTTCACATGAAATGAAAGACCCTGTTATTTAGAAAGTAGCACACATCTTTTATCCTGCCTCAAAGGCAGAATAAAACCTTTATTTTGTTTCCATAAGTTTTCCTATGTCCTGTATGCTTTGGACCTGACAAGGATTTCATGTGTGCTGTATTGGTGTTTGTTTTGATTAGAGACTATGCTTAGGAGTCAGGACTTTAAGTCTATCACAATGCATGTTAAATCAGACATGGAACGGATTTAATTCCATAGTCCATGGGGTAGAAGGAAAAGCATTTCTACCAAAGGCTTCATTAAAGCTGTTACATTCAATTAAATACCTATTTTGTCTTCAGGATTCGAGGTTTAGATTCCTAGTCAAAGCTTAGTTTTTCTTTGTTCTTTTGTTATACCCACACATGTAACCTACCACTGAGGCTATGTGTCCTCATCATGCTGACTCTCCCCTAAAGACACAGTGCTTTGCAGCCCTCCTTCTGAGAACATTATTGCACTCACTGGTTGCATTTGGAAGAATTTTGATGACTTGGGGGGGGGGCTTTTTTTTTTTTTTTGGTTGGTTACTACAGAAGGGATTTGAGTTTTAAGTTTTATTTTCATACCAGGGTTGGGTTGCTGAGCCGGAAATCAAATTAAAACTGGCACGTCTCTGTGGTTTCATGTGCTTTTCTTCCCGCCATGGGACAAGCTGGCACAAAAGTCTTGTTTTGAAACCCTGAAATCCAAGCTGGAGAAAATCAGTGCCAGTAGTGAGTTGAAAATGCTTGCTTTGAATTTCCATAGGATTGTATGCACTCAAAAAGCAAGGTAGAGTTAGAGTTTGTCCCAGGCACCAAGTGTCATCCTCACACAGGTTAGACATAGACTTTTGTCTCATAAACTCTTTAAAGTTTATCTAGCACTGCTTCTTCCTGTGCCCTGTGGTACATCCTGTTTATATGAGAGGTACACTTGTAAAGAAAGCATGGTGGCTCTGCTTTGAAGAAGGAAGAGTGGGAATTTGTATTGCCGAATTTGTTTCAGTGTGGATGTTAAGAGAAGAATGAAGATTTTTGGATGCATTTGCTTTGTGTTATGAATAGAATTCTCATAATTAGATCTATAAAAGTCAAAGATTTTGATTACTTTTTAATCTCTACTTAAGGAAAGGATAGATTGTATTACAGAAGACATGCTGTTGTCTATTGTGAGTGAAACTGACATCAGTTTGGACTTATCCTTATTTTAAGCTGCACAGCATCCAAGTTTCATATATAGAAAGTTTTAAATATTCATTAGTGTTTCTTTAATATTAGATTTTGAATGGGAAATAGCTCCAATTCTTGTCGATGTGACAGGAGATTCAATTATCTCTCTTTATTACTTTTCATCTAATATTAAATTATGTAATTATAAATATTTTCAACATCAGGCAATATGGTATGTTAATAAATATAGAATACTGAGCATTTCATATGCACTTTAATGGCAGCCCAGTAGACTAGTTATACAGAAATGGAGAAAGGGAGACAATGACTTGCAGACTTCAGTTTTGTCACACTTGACTCCATTTTTTCCCCTTAGAAGCATTCTACATTTAAAAACATTTAAATAGTGTCATAGATTGTGAAAAGCAAAGTCAAGAAGTAAAATTCAGGGAATGCTAATATATCTGTGATGTAGACATGACAATTGTCTATATTCCAGAAAATGCCTTGGTCAACCTTAACTGGAAGAATAAACAAGGAAGCAGTTAATGTACTTTTAAAGATGACTTTCCCAATAAATCACCTCTGGCTGTATCAGTTTGGTCCAGGTCTGATTCTGAGAGGTAGTAGGCTGGTTTTGGTGTGGACCACCAGGGTCTTGTATAGACTTAATCAGTCTCCACAGAAGCACAGATGTTACAACTTACAAGTGTTATAAAGGCCCATTGCTTTTTTCTTTAAAGAATAAAACTTTCAATTTAGTCATTATACAATATAGCCAAATAAAAGCTTTTCATGAAAGGTGGTCCTGTATGAAATGTGTGGAATCTATTGCCTTTCAACCCATAAAACATTTATTGTTATCTCTTATGATATATTGAAGAAAGTTAGGCCAACAAAGACAAGTATAGAAGTGTAAGAGTTGGATGAATGATATGTAACATGATTTAACAATGGCTGATACCAGCAAAATCTCTCAAATTGGGGAAGATGAAGGAAACATACTACAGCATCCCAGGTCTGACAAGTAGACTGTTTGTAATCACACATCTGAACCGAATTTCATTAAATCCCCCTGGTTATTCAAGTCTGACTCAGTGTACATTCTAATTCTACCTCCTGCAAAACAGAGCTGTTCACTCCCGGCTGGCTCTTTGGTTAGTAGGTTTTGGAAGAAAAGAGCTTAACCAAGAATTGGAGAATGTTATTGTTTTATTTGGGAAAAAGTTAAAGACATCACTTTAAGTATGATTAAAATATGCTTTTAATCAATACATTATAAAAACTACAATGTTTAAAAGTGGAACGAAGGAAGAAAGTTTCTGTTTTCTTAGGCTTCGGTGTAAGCTTGCTCTCCACATCAGTCCTCAGAGAGGAAGTGGGAAAGGAGTGGAAGTCACATTAATCAGGCCTGAGTGAGAGGCCCTGGCTAGGCCCAATTTAAGTTTTGTGCTTCATAGATAATATTGTGGCCAAACTAGGTACTTTTAGGTGAATGTGGACTTTAGTGAATTTTGGAATCAAAGGATTTCTGAGAAGTACTAACGACTGAAAATAAAACCATGTTATTAATCTGAATGAACTAAAACCAAAGAATCTTAATTTCCAAGAATAAACAAAACAAAACAAAATAAAAACCCAACAACCCTTCAAGAGTAAGTTGGCCCTGCAGCCTTAATTCCAGAAAGGACTTTGCTTTGACTCTCACCTGAAAATGGAGATGTGTGTGTGTATGTGTGTGTGTATCTTGAGGGAATAATTCTGTTTCAATTTTCAGTGAATAAGAATGCTACCACGGATTTTCCCCCTTTAGACCTGAATCCTTCTGTCTTCAGCAGAGTTCCCAGACATCTATTCAGTGTTACACTGTGTCAAAATGCAATAACCTAGGCCTTCTGGACATGCTTTCAAAGGACTGATGGAACAGAGCTGAGAAATATCATTGTTCAGGTTTTGCACTCTATCTCTTCAGCAATTTATTTTCCTTGAAGAAGTGTGAGAAATGCAAGAAATCACCCATTGATTCATTTCTGCCACCATGCCTTCAGAGTTGAAGACTGAAGAAGTGACTATGTGGGAAAAAATGGCTTGATTAAAAATGGCTTGATTACCCAAGAGTTTTATTTGAAAGGGAGATGACTTCAGTGGCCTTACTCCTGAAGAGTGGTTTCATCTCAGAGCTTCATTACACCTCACCTTGTCTCAGGAGTTGTTCAGAAAACAATGAGGTTGGATTCAAGGGTATCTCCCCCACTAGCCACTTTTGCCACATAGAGTCAAAGATAGCCATGAATAAACACTAACAACAACAACAAACCATAAAGATACTTAAAACGTCATGAGGGAGGTTGGTTGTTTGCTAGCTCAATTGCATGATTCTCAAGCATGAAGGCTGCAAGTGACAGCATCATGTTGCAATGACAAAAGGTTGCACATACTTGGAAAGTTGGTCCTTGTTCTAACTTTGCACATTTTTAAGATGTTCCCATTGCAGTTAATTCAAATCTCTTCTTAAAAACAAATAAACAAAACCCCTAAAGAATCATTCTTTAGCCAGAGAGATGACTCAGCAGTTAAGAGTCATGTGTTGCTCTTCTACAGGATCAGAGTTTGGTTCCTAGCATCTTCATCAAAAGATTCCCAACTGTGTATAACTTTCAGTTCCAGGGCATCTCATATCTCTAGCCTTGTGGGTACCTACACTCGTCTGAACATGCATGCATGCAGCAATGCATGCACATCCATTTACACACATATGCAATTAAAATAAATGTAAAATAATTTTAAAAAGTGATCTCAAGTTTCATCTTAAAGCCATGGGTTTTGGATATTCATTTGTTGTTGCTGTTAGCAGGCATTTCTTTAGAAAAGTTATTCATCTTTTCCTCTGACCTGAATATTTTGGGGTACTGAGTATGTAGGAACTTTAGATCCCTTCCTATGTAAAAAGAAGGCCAAACTTTTTAGAAGAACAAGTTTTAGTTATACACCAAATATAATCAGAAGTATATGGCAAAATATGGTGCCCACTGTAATCATGAGTTTCATGTTCCTATGGATTTGGGAGGCAGGTTTTTTTTTGTTTGTTTTGTTAAGTATTTTCCAACATCTTATTCCTTTTAATTGAATCCTGAAATCTTCTTTTGATGCCTCATTTCTCCCCTCACTAAATCTGGAAAGTGGTGAAGGAAGGCCCCAGAAGTAGACAGGAACAGTGAACTGTTAGGATTCTTTATTTTAAGTTACCCCAGATTTTTCTCTAAAAGTTTTGCTTAGTCAAAAAGAGACCATCTCCTGCTGTGGGATGGATGCACAGGCAAGATTTTCCAAGATAGATGTTGCTGATGAGTGTGATTTAAAATAGACCTCTCGATGGCTGCCAGGGAATGCGGTTTTGGGAACAGGTTTGTACAATTCACATCTCACTTTTCCTATTTGAATCATTTCCCTCTAGAGTGTGAAAGGGATTGGTGAAGGTAATGAATGAATGTAACTTTGAATGTAATGAAATAATGATCAATAGTATTGGTCCTCTTGAAATAAATTTGTGTTTCTCAAATGTTACAAGGAAATGGTTGAAAGTTCCTCAAAGGTAAAGTGATACCACAGTATTAAGCCATTGTCTCTTGAGGACAGATGCAGTTTTTTAAAACAGTCACCAGTTTGCAGGATGATGAGCAAGCTCTGCTTGCATATTGCTATTAGTCAATGGGTAGAACATCCGAGAGGTCAAGTTGCATTACTAGTTAATATTAAACGTATTCTAAGATAGCATAAAGAATAAAGGAATCTCATGACTTTTAACAGGCATGTACATGTATGATACCTGTTTGCATGAGTTAACAATTTCAGACAGACAGAACCGCTTATTGGCTCCTGTGATGAGAGAAGCTGAGAAACCTTAAACAACACAGAAACTTGAAAAAACAGCAATATAGTTGGAAGACCTGACAGCCAGAGATCCAGCAGTGTAGATTCCAGTCTGAGTCTATAGGCTTAAGAATCATAAATGCCAACAACAGTAGAGGATAGAGATCCAAGTTCATATAGTCAGGAGAAAAGTCAGTGAATCCTCCTTTTTTCCACCTTTGTGTTCTGTTTGTATTGCATGGTGTGGGGACTATCTGATGCAGTTAATCTACTGATTCAGATGATTATCTCTTCCAGAAATGCTCTCATAGACATACTCTGAAGTATCATTTAATAAGATATTAGCATCCACGATCCAGTTACAATGCTGTATAAGATGATATACCACACTGCCTAAATGTTATTAAGAATATTATCCCTGGCCTGGAGACATGGCTCAGAGGTTGAGAGTACTGGCTGCTCTTCCAGAGGTCCTGAGTTCAATTCCAAGCAACCACATGGTGGTTCATAACCATCTATAACGAGCACTGGTGCCCTGCAGTTATACATGCAGACAAAATGCTGCATCACATAATAAATAAATAAATCTTTAAAAAAGAATAATACCTCTAACAAATGATAAAGTGTCAACAAAATAAAACATAGAATCAGGACTTTCTGTGTTTTCTAGTGCAATTAAGTTAGTCTGAATTTTCTTGATGACATTACTATGGCCATATGACCCACTTATGTGGCAAAAATGTTGGTATGCACAGCCTATGGGCATATAGTTGCAGATTCTACTCTTTGGGTCTTGTATTTATGAGATTTAGCACCTACATGTAATCATTTGGAAGCATCTCCTTCCCTGCTAGAGCTCTCAGAGCTAGCTTTCCTAGTTGACAGCCCAGTCTCATATGGAAGTGACCATAGTCTCCCATTGTGCCCCTAACAGGTTTTCTATCACATAGAGCTCTCAGTATTTCTGAATAAAAGACTATCCTTTCCAGCTAGACAGCTGTCCTGGCCAGCACTTGCTAAATCAGTGTACAGCTCTTGTTATGAGTGCCTAGAGGGAGAATGATGTAGGGAATTTTTTTTATTAGAAAAGCCAGGAGAAACACCACTCAAAAGGTTTCCAATGCTGAAAAGGAGAGAAAGCTTTCTCTGTGTAGACCTGGTTAAACTGAGCTTCTCCACAGCACTAGATCTCCAGTCACTTGGCTACAATGTGTTCATGCTAATCAAAGGAAAATCTTATGTATTCGAGGAGATGCCTTTTGAGTGCTGGTCCATGGCAACTTTTGTTGTCCTAGGTGTTTGGAAGTGAGGAGCATCACTGGCAGGCAAGAGCAGTTAACAGGCACTACCTTGGCAGTGTTAAAGTTACAGTTCTAGGTTGGGTTTTCAACATTAGGACTCTTAGCCACATCTTATTGCTCATGTGTAGGCCTAGACGTTAGGATTTCTCAATACTTACAGCCAGTGTGACAGTTCTTGGTAGTTCCTGAGACCCTTGCTCCTAAAGACTTGACAGATCTTTGGGAATCTTCTGGCAACCAGGGCTTACAGATAGTCTTCTCTACATCTTTACTTAATTTTTTTTTTTTTTTTTTTTTTTTTTTTAGCGTCTTTCTTCTTAGCTGTCTGTCGTCTCACTGACTCTCCACTTCTGCCATGTTTTTCTTCCTGTCTTGCTGCTCTACAGCTTTTCAGCTGTTGCTGCATCCACGGTTGAGCAGCGAGCCTCGTTGAGTGACATGATGGCTCTGTGTCCCTCCTTTTGGGATCCCACGGCTCTAACACCACAACCATTCTGCTCCTGCCGAGTCTCCATTCTCTGTGTTGTGCTTCTAGCTCAGCCCTCACCACTGAAGGCCATTGGGAAAAGGCCACTGAAGACAATTTCCCCCACTGGAACTAATGCTACAATACCATAAAAGGTAGAAGAGGAAATTATGTCTCAGCAAATTTATAAACTAAGTCCTATCATTCAACTTATACAGCTTGAGAAGGGATATTTGGACTAACAGTGGCTATTTGTTTTATGTGTATTGCAACCTTTATCACCAGTTACAGCCGTGAAGACTTTGCTTAGGCCAACTGCAACCTTACCTGTTTAGCACATTGTGGCGGTCCGAATATGTTTGGCCCAGGGAGTGGCACTACTAGGAGGCATGGCCTGGAAACCAATGTTCTCCAGTTTGCCTTCGGAACAAGATCTAGACCTCATGGCTCCTCCAGCGCCATGCCTGCCTGGATGCTGCCATGCTTCCCACCATGATAATAATGAACTGAACCTCAGAAACTGTATATGCCAGCCCCAATTAAACATTGTCCCTTATAAGAGTTGGCCATAGTCACTGTGCCTCTTCACAGCACCAAAACCCTAACTAAGATACAAAGTCAAGCACTCTCTTTCCTAGGCCACCTGGGCAGCGTTCCTCCTTTCCATAAAGTGGAGTAGTTTGCAGACTGATGTAGAGCAAAGCTTCTTAGACTGTGGTTTGCAGCAGTATGGGGTCAGACAACTGAGTATGGAGGTTATAATTTTTTTTGACAGTAAATGGTTTCTAGATGTGCAAGACCACAACATTGATCTAATGTGATGAATTTAAGATGTTTCTGTCAGCTTTTGCCTGTGTTACACTGCACAACTTCACTGCAGCCTTGGTTCTGAACATACAACATGTGACAATATGTACTCTGCCAGCCTTCACACCATGTAAAGTCAATGAACACTGCCTAAGACACTTCAGCTCAGATTCAAGACTACTGGATGCAATGAGTGGTAGTGTTTTTAGATTATTTACAAAGATTCTGCTCTTAAAGTATAATTGTCTAGTTATTGAAAAATGAAGGCTTTTCATATTTTTCTGCCATTATTCCTTAGTACATAGATTACAAATTAGTACATCTTTGGACAAGCAAACACATCCATTGCATAAGCATGCAAATTTACTTTCATCTTTAAGAAAGGGCAAAATTTTATATATATATATATATATATATATATATATATATATATATATAATCACTTTAAGATAATTTTCTCTCTGTATGCTTTTCTATTAGTAAAGGTTTTTGATTTGTATACTTACCTTATACACCTATGTACCTGGGGTCACATAAAATTTCTTGGATGGAAAAAGATCACAATAGAAAAGTTTAAAGAGGCCCTAATCTAGTGTTCTTTGCAGCTTGTGAAGTAGAAAGTCTAGTGTAAACTGTTTTTAAACAGTCATGGCTGGGGTTGTTCTTTCAGGAGCTTCAGCAGTCAGACATGGTTACATAATCCGTATCTAAGTGTCTATAGTATGTTCACAATGACTTGCGCAGGCATAAAGACAGCTGGGCACACAATTGACACTACTTTTGCTTAAGGTAACCATGGTAACAAGGAAGCGTTCAACGGCCATTAATTAGAGTAAAGCTGCTCTATCCTCCTAGGTGTTTTATTTATAGAAAAATGAACAACAAAAGGAGTTCTTATAACATGAACATAAATATCTTATCATTAAGAACAATGGCAATTTTAAATGAACTTTAACAGTGCTTGGCACCTGCCCAAAAACCCTGGAAGAGGTAGGTCCCACTTCTCTGTCTCACTGAGACCTTGGTTAATTGTACTTTCTTTTGCCTTAACCCCTGCCCTCTGCCAGGCTTTGTTATACTCAGCACTGGAACGCTCTTTCTCTCCCTCTGTTCCACTTTCTAAAACCTCTGGTGTCCTTCCTTTCTGGATTCTTCCTAGCTGAAGCTTCAGTGTCTTCCCATGATCACATACCTTCAAGGGTAGCTTTTCTTCACTTAGCTTTTGTCCTCTGAGAAGTTTCGGGGTCCATTTGTGGGCACTGCTAATTTGCTACATTAGTTCAATACAAACATATTTTAATACCACATAGATCTCCAAGAATTGTCTCCAGGATTCAAATGAAACAGGAAAGTATCCAGGGGTTCCATGGCAAAAATGTAAAAGCATGTATTTCTTTTACATAACTTTTTGAGATGATTTTTTTGTACACTACCAGAAGTAGAGCTGAGGATTTGGGTACCCCACCAAGTGTTAAAGAACACCTCCTAGGGACTCTCTGGCTACATATTCCCTCCGTTAACCACAAAGTAGGCTACCGATATGCTTGGTAAACTGTGCTCTAAACCAACTTGGATATTAACACTCCCATCTCATCAGGCTTAAGGGTCCTGGATACTTAATTCCTTTGCATGGGCATTCCCCTGCTTCAGATATTTCTTGTTGTCCCATCTCTTTATTTATTTATTTATTTATTTAGTTATTTAAAACACATCATAATTTACTTATTTACACAGGGGTTATAAACACAAAAAGGCAGGATGTGGGGAAGGGAATGGCACCAGAGCATAGGTGTTCAGGGGGAGTACAGATACCTTTCAGAACAGATTGTCCCATCTCTTAAGAGAAAGCTTTTTACCTTGGGTGAGAAACTTCTATCTCAGAGCAGGAGCAAAGGTAACGTTCCCGTTTCCTGACTCAGTGACGATTCATGTGTTAAATAGAGGATATTGCTGTGGGGATGATCTATAAGCCAGTTAAAATATTATTTGAAAGTTTAATTAAAAGTCTTTTCTGACTCTACTTGCTTTCAGCTTGAAAGCAACTATTTTGTGCTGTCCTTAGTTTTCATTATCTTCCTGCTTACAAGGCCAGCTTCCTATGTGAGACTTATGGTTCGTACTGGTGTCTCACACTGAACCCTCAGACCTTCTCTGCTGTATTGTTTCTCCTCCTCCCTTGATCTTCATTTCTAAACAGTTGTTCCTTCTCTTTGAAACATTTTGTGAGTAGTGGGTCTCCTATAGCCCAGGCTGGCCTTGAACTATTGATTTAGTTAAGGTGACCTTGAACTTTTAATCTTTCTGCCTCTACCACCTGCATGCTGGGATTATAGCTATGTGCCGCCATGATTGTTTTATGTCAGGCTTAGGATCCATCAAATCTGAGCCTTTGTGCAGGCTAGGCAAGAACTATACCAACAGAGCAACAACCCTAGCCCTAAAACTTGTCAAGCATCCACAATGCCAACTTAATGGAATGATTCCTTACTTCTTTGGGTTAGAACACTCCAATATCGTTCTAGAGTTTGCTAAATAAACTTCTGCTTTAAAATCATGTGTGTGTGTGTGTGTGTTTTCATGCATGCCACAGTGCATACATGTGGAGATTAGAGGACAACTTCCATGAGTTGATTCTCTCCACTCAGGGAACTGTCTCTATAGTCAGACTTGGTCCTATTCATTAAGCCATCTCACCAGGCTTATCTAGTTCAGGCTGACTGGCCTTGAACTCATTATGTAGCCCAGATGACCGTAAACCTTTGGATTTTCCTGTCCCAGAGTAGCTGGGATTACAGTTCTGCACCACTGAGCCATATTTATGTGGTGTTCGTACAAATCCAAGGCCTCCTGTATTTGAAGCAGCACTCTGGCAACTGAGCTACACTTAGAGTCCTGAAGCATCATTTTCATACTTTCATGTTGTCTTGGGTATCTCCCTGCACACTGTGAAGTACAAATGACAGCTTCAGACCTTTGTAGCCTTTGCATTAAAATAGTTCTCAGCTCACCTCTTTTCTCTGCTATATCTCGTGAGCTTCAGGATTTCTTAAAGCTGTCCTAAGGAGTGTCTGTGGCCAAAATTCACAAATAAATAAAGATAAGAATTAATTTGTGGTGAAATGATACAAGAGGTTTAAGGATTTGACTCTCTAGAAAATTAGACTATGCAATTGCTTACAGATTTAAAGGTTCTAGACTTTTATCCACCCAGATATTCATGAAGAATGAGTGGCAGTCACTGACAGTGTTTTTTTGAAAAAAATTCTCAGAAACTGTATATTCAAAAAAAGACTTTTTTATGCTTTATGTCATTATTAACTTACTAGCATTTTAGTTCTTTCTAAGTGGTTGACTAGAAATTTGTTCATATGCAAAATATAAGCTAGTTATTAGTGAGTGATGATTGTGTGATAGACAATCTCATGATTTCTATCACCCCTGGTAACTATAGACATCTTTCCTCCAAAGATCAGCCTGCTTGTTATCCCAGAGTCCAACATGCCTTAACTCAGTAATCTAATCCAATACTAGATAACTGGTTGCTTAGACTAGTAGCCTGCTTCTTCTATTCATCAGTCCTTCATCTGATTTCCCTGTGTGCATTGGCCTACCAATCTCTTTGTATCTCTCAAGCAATGCACCTAGGAATAACCTTGTCTTCATTTTCTTCTTCCCCTGCCCCAAATGGAGTCATTCAATTCTGTCACATAATTTTATTTCTGAAATATTTCTCATTTCTACCTTCCTTTGTCATTGTTCATGGTCACAGATTTCACCTAGGTCCTCAATTAATAGCTGGTAGTAATGTAACACATGACCTAAAGTCTTCCCACTGTAAAATGTGATCCACTTATGGCAACAACACACAAAATCATGCCATTTCTACATTTAAAATCTATTCTACACTATCAAAGAGTGACTCTAAAGTCTTTAGGTATACAAGATCTTTTCATTCATGCTTTTAATGAAAGAAATGGTCGTATTTCCTGATAGTTTTTCTCTAAATCTTATATTTATTGAGATGTCTGATGCCCTGGAACTAGAGATATAGTTATGAGTTTTCGTGTGGTTGCTGGGAATCAAACCCAGGACTCAAACTCATTCTAAAAGACAAACTTCATTGTGGGAAAACGGGGCGCAGCGGTGGAGTCCTGGGGCCCACAAGGTGGAGGCCCGCGGTGGCAGGCCCGGGCCTACTCGACAGCAGCCCGGGACCTGCGAGGTGGAGGCTGCCTGGAGGCTTCCAGGCAGCCTGCCTCACATACTGGAGGAAGGTCCCAGGTTCCAGTGGCTGGAGGCTTTGGCGGCAGCGGCCCGGCAGGCCCCAATGACACGAGAAAGTCCTTGGTTCCAAAGGGGTTTATTGTCATGGCGGATGGTAGATGGATCTGGATGTACCCCCCCAAACTCAGGGCAGACCTGGGTTAAGTAGGGAGGGAGAAAGGGGGAGGTTCTGGGGAGGAATGGTTAATTGGCTCCGCCCTCTGACCTTCATTAGTATGTAAATCTCTAGGGCCTGAGGCCTGTAGTCACACCCTCTACCTGTGCACTTTGGGAGGGGCTGTAATGGCCTACGTGACTGAACAATGTACGTCCATGGAGATTAGACTGCTTTTCAGGACTCTGAGTTCTGGGGGCGTGGCCGAACTCCTGCCGTTTCTCCCTTGGAGTCTCGGGGTTCTAGGCCCATGTCCAGCCAAGAACCAGGATACCCTTATGCAGTCCCACACTTCATAATTACTCTGTGGTTGTTTTCTTTTTCTTTATTATTTTTTAAAATGTATTTTCACATCATTTCCCCTTTTTCTTCCCTCCAACCTCTCCCATCATGGCCACACTGTCCCCACTCTCTTCAAATCCATGGCCTATTTCTTTTTGTTATTGTCATATATACATATACACAAACATATGTATGTATATACATATACATATATATAGCATACTCATTCTATTTAGTGTTACTTGTATGCACACTGAACAGGAACCATTATAGAAAACCACAACTGGTCAAAATGTAAAAGATGGTGGGGCACTGTGAGATTTCTGTGTTTGATGTTAGCATGTGTGGTGACTAATTGTGATTAATCATTGTTGGGTGCCTGCCAAGTCCTCCATGGTCATGGAGGGGATGGTACAACATGGTTTCTACCCCTGGAACAGAGCCAACAGGGCATGGACTTCCATGAGTGTTGCTGGTTGATGGGTATAAGGCTTGTTTATATAAATAAACATATATTTTGCTTCATGTTCCTCCTCTGATGAATATTCTCCTTGCCAAGGTTATTGGCAAATATCCAGTCTGTCAAGGTTAATGACTCCATGATAATCAGAGATAACACAAATCCAGGAGTCAAGGCCATATCTAATGTCAGCAAAATGGTAGAATGTTGTGACCTTCAGGACAGCCCTTAAGGCCATGGGAAAGAACTTTGAAAATGTAAGTTTTCAAACTATGCAAAATATAAGGATGCAATATTAATTATATGAGGGACTTCACAGACATAAAAGAACTATGAGCCAGTTTGTCAGAAAGATACTAAGGAAGGAGATAAACAGATTTAGGGAATGGTAATTGCAGAGCAAGATCCCTCCCAGCTAAGTTTATTGTTTGTGCTTACAAAGGCAGGCATATCCCTGAGTTCAAGGTCAGCCTGGAACAGAGCAAGTTTGTGCCCAGGGCTAGGTATGGTGGGAATCGTAATTTCAGGACAGAATCCTACTCAGCTAAATTTATTATCTGTGCAAAGGCAGGCAGATCTCTGAATTCATTTGCAATGTTAAAAAAAAAATGTGCTGGCTGTCTTTTTCAAGAATTAGGGGCTGGGCTCATGGAATGTTGATTTGTTGAATAATCAGAAGGGAACCTGGAATAAATGGCTGAATTGGTATGTAAATAAAAGACTGACCTGGGTCTTTGAAAGCTGAGCTGTCTGGGTGAGCTGTCTGGAGATTTCCAGAAAAAATTATTTCAAGCAGAACACAGGGCTGTCAGCTTGTACCCCACGATTGTCTTCAAGTTGTTTTATTCACTGCTCTCAAACACCTCTTTTCTAAGGAACCCCTCTCCAAGCTGAGGCTGGTTCTTGGCAGGTATCTACAACACAACTTCTACACCTAAGGCACAAGTATCATTATGTGGTTGTAAGAGCCAGAGGACCAGAACATCTGTTGTGAGATTATGCCTGTTATAAACAACAGAAAGCCTCACATATGATATGGCAACAATATGGTTGTCTAAACAAGATGCAAAGAAGAATGTTATCAGTAGATGCTGTATTTGTCAGGGTTCTCTAAATGAACAGGATTTATCAAACACACACACACACAAACACACACAATTTATTTGATTGACTTACAGAATGTAGTTCAGTTAGTTCAATAATGGCTTTCTCACAGTTGAAGGACTGAGAATTCAGGGGTTGTTCAGCTCTTGAAGGTGGATGTTCAGCTGGTTCTGGAGTCCTAGAGGATATTTGGAGACCTGAGATCTCTCATCTTTGTTGGAATCCCCAAAAAAATGCCTCAGCAGGGGGATGGATGAACTAGCCAGTGAGAGTGAGGGCAAGCAGCAAAAAGCAAGTTTCCTTCTGTGCTCTTTCATGTAGGCAGCCACTAGCAGGGGTAGCTCACATTTAAGGCTGAGTCTTCCTATCTCAAATAATTCAGTTAAGGAAATCTCTCACTGGCATGCCAAACAGCTTAAGTTTTGGTTGATTCCAGTTGTAGACAAAAGAGAAACAAGAAACAGCTCTCACACATTGCTTTCAAATCTTATGGGACCCCAACTCTAGAGAACGAACTATAGGGAACTAAGGAATGCTGAGTTTCCCAAGCATTGATACCACCCCTCCCGGCCATTGGTTATACAACAGTAATTAGTCAGCTAGGTTTCTTTTTTGTTTTTTTGTTTGTTTTACTTAAAATGCTTTCATACAATATATTTTAATTGTAGTCTTTCACTTCCCCCAACTCTTCTTCTCCAGAATGTCCCCATTTTCTTGCCTACCCACCTTCACGTTCCTCACCCCTCTCAAAAAGAAAATTACAAAAATCGAAAATCAAAACTGGCAATGCTCATCTCCATCTTCTCTGTCACATTTATTTCTCCTCAGGATTTTAAGGCTTAATCATTTACCTATTTTTCTCTGTATATTTTATTTTTGCATTTATCCATTTAATCACCCACTTATTCTATGTACCATGCATCCATTCATCTACATATCGTTCCATCTCTACAACGTGGTCTAGTAAATTGTAACATAGTAAAGAATAATACAAAGCTCTTGTCTTTATGGATTTTTCAAAAAAATTTTAGTACAAAATAAATAAAAACAACATAAATGTAGCAATAATGACTTCAGATAAAGAAAACTTTCTTGAATAACAAGAAAAAGAACAGTTTGTAAGGCTAGAAGTTGTTAGAGTCAAAAAGTTTCTCAGTGCAATGGCTACTATAACAAAATAACACAGACACTAATTTATACAGAAAAAAGGTTATTTTTGATAATTCTAGAGGCTGTGATGTCCAGGTTCAAGATGTGGCTAGGTTTCAGCATCTGATGGGGGCTGCTCTTTGTTTTTCCCGTGATACCACATTAATGAGTGCTCTGAGAGGAGTCTTGGAAGGTGGGCCAGCTAGCCTAACACTAGGTAAAGCCTCTTTTATAAGAGTCTTCATCTCACTTACAAAGGAAGTGCACTAGGTGTTAGATCAATTCCTTAAACATGCCACCTCTTTATCTTTTCTTACTGGCAACTAGATGTTGGAGAGGACACAATGAGACCATTACTGGGAGCCCCAAATTAACTGTAGTAGCCATGGTGGGAAGCTTCAAATGGACTTGATAGGTTATGTGAGAAATAGGAGGCAAGAAAATGTGCATACGAATGAGAGTTGACACCATGTTCTGGGATGAAACAGATTAAAAAGACGTAAGTTAAAGAGGGAATACATTATTTATTTACAGATTAATGTCTCTCATTAGGGAGAAGCATGATGGATGGACAGAGCTCACTGAGCCCACCTAGGGGTGGAACAATTATGAAAGACCATGTTTTGGAATCATTTCTAGCTCCACCACTGTGCATCCTTGAACCTTAATTTTTTAACTGACATAAAATAATAGCACATAATTACAGAATACAATATGATGATTTGGTATGTGTATACAATGTATAGCAATCTGCATTTTGTGTATTTCTTTGTATTACCTGTAAAATCTTCTGCTAAAGTTCTTATAGTATGCATATTGAAGTGTTTTCTTCTCGATATTACTGTGTAATGGAACACTACCAGTTCTTCCTCTTACTTAATCTGCTATTTACTGGTATCCTTCTATGTTCCATCTCTACCCGCCATCATCATCCCAAGTCCCTGATTCCACTCTCCCATTCTGTGAAATAAATTTTATTTTTAATGTATTTTTTGATATTCTACTTATTTGCATTTCAGATGTTATCCACTTTCCCCATCCTCCCCCCCACACCCAGGAACCCCATATCTCATCCCCCCTCCCGCTGCTTCTATGCGGGTGTGCCCCCACCCATCTACCCACTTCCCTTCCCTGCCCTCGAATTCCCCCACACTGAGGCATCCTGCCTTTACAGGACCAAGGACCTCCTCTCCCACCTATGACAGACAAGGTCATCCTTAACAGCATACACAGCTGAAGCCATGGGTCCCTCAATGTGTGTTCCCAGGCTAGCTATTTAGATCCTGGGAGCTCTGGTTGGTTGGTATTTTCACTCTTCCCATGGGGTCACAAACCTACCTCCTCCATTGGGGACCCCATGATCAGTTCAATGGTTAGCTGCGAGCATCCACCTTTGTATATGTCAGATTCTGGCAGAGCCTCTCAGGAGACAGGTATGTCAGCATGAACTTCCTGGCATCCACAACAGTGTCTATGTTTGTTGACTGCACATGGGATGGATCCCCAGGAAAGACAGCAGTCTCCAGACAGTCCTCCTCCAGTCTCTGTTCCACACTTTGTCTCTGTATTTGCTCCCTTGAGTATTTTGTTACTCCTAAGAAGGACTGAAGCACCCATACTTTAGTCTTCCTTCTTAAGCTTCATGTGGTCTGTGAGTTGTATTTTGGGTATTGCGAGTTTTTGGGCTAATATTCATTTATTAGTGAGTGCATACCATGTGTGTTCATTTGTGATTGGGTTACCTCACTCAGGATGATATTTTCTAGTTCCATCCATTTGCCTAAGAATTTCATGAAGTCATTGTTTTTAATAGCTGAGTAGTACTCCACTGTGTAAATGTACCACATTTTCTGTAACCATTCCTCTGTTGAAGGATATCTGGGTTCTTTCCAGCTTCTGGCTATTATAAATAAAGTTGCTATGAACATAGTGGAGCATGTGTCCTTGTTACATGTTGGAGCATCTTTTGGGTATATGCCCAGGAGTGGTATAGCTGGGTCCTCAGGTAGTAATATGTCCAATTTTCTGAGGAACTGCTAGACTGTTTTCCATAGTGGTTGCACAATCTTGCAATCCCACCAACAATGGAGGAGTGTTCCTTTTTCTCCACATCCTCGCCAGCATCTATTATCACCTGAGTTTTTTATCTTAGCCATTCTGACTAGTGTGAGGTGGAATCTCAGGGTTGTTTTGATTTGCATTTCCCTGATGACTAAGGATGCTGAACATTTCTTTAGGTGCTTCTTGATCATTCAGTATTCCTCAGTTGAGAATTCTTTGTTTAGCTCTGTACCCCATTTTTAATAGGGTTATTTGATTGTCTGGAGTCTAATTTCTTGAGTTCTTTGTATATATTGGATATGAGCTCTCTATCAGATGTAGGATTGGTAAAGATCTTTTCCCAATCTGTTGGTTGCCATTTTGTCCTATTGACAGTGTCCTTTGTCTTATAGAAGCTTTGCAATTTTATGAGGTCCCATTTGTCAATTCTTGATCTTAGGGCATAAGCCATTGGTATCCTGTTCAGGAACTTTTCCCCTGTGTTCATATGTTTGAGGCTTTTCCCCACTTTCTCTTCTATTAGTTTCAGTGTATCTGGTTTTATATGGAGGTGCTTGATCCACTTGGACTTGAGCTTTGTACAAGGAGATAAGAATGAATTGATTTGCATTCTTCTACATGCTGACCTCCAGTTGAACCAACGCCATTTGTTGAAAATGCTGTCTTTTTTCCACTGAATGGTTTTATCTCCTTTGTCAAAGATCAAGTGACCATAGGTGTGTGGGTTCATTTCTGGATCTTCATTTCTATTCCATTGATCTTCCTGTCTGTCTCTATACCAATACCATGCAGTTTTTATCACTACTGCTCTGTAGTACAGTTTGAAGTCAGGGATGGTGATTCCCCCAGAAGTTCTTTTATTGTTGAGAATAGTTTGTACCATTCTGTTTTTTTGTTATTCCAAATGAATTTGAGAATTGTTCTTTCTAACTCTGTAAAGAATTGAGTTGGAATTTTGATGGCAATTGCATTGAATCTGTAGATTGCTCTCGGCCAGATGGCCACTTTTGCTATATTAATCTTGCCAATCCATGAGCATGGGAAATCTTTCCATCTTCTGAGATCTTCTTCAATTTCTTTCTTCAGAGATTTGAAGTTCTTGTCATACAGATCTTTCACTTGTTTGGTTAGATTCATATCAAGGTATTTTATATTATTTGTGACTATTGTGACGGGTGTCATTTCCCTAATTTCTTTCTTAGCCTGTTTATCCTTTGAGTAGAGGGAGACTACTGATTTGTTTGAGTTAATTTTCTATCCAACCACTTTGTTGAAGTTGTTTATTAGGTTTAGGAGTTCTCTGGTGGAAGTTTTAGTGTCACTCAAGTATACTATCATATCATCAGCAAATAGTGATATTTTGACTTCTTCCTTTTCAATTTGTATCCCTTTGACCTCATTTTGTTATCCAATTGCTCTGGCTAGAACTTTGAGTATTATATTGAATAGCTGAGGAGAGAGTGGGCAGTCTTGTCTAATCCCAGATTTTAGTGGGATTGCTTCAAGTTTCTCTCCATTTAATTTGATGTTGGCTACTGGTTTGCTGTACATGGTTTTTACTATGTTTAGGTACGGGCCTTGAATTCCTGATCTTTCCAGAACTTTTACCATGAAGGTGTATTGAATATTGTCAAATGCTTTCTCAGCGTCTAGTGAGATGATTATGTTTTTTTTTTTTTTAACTTTGAGTTTGTTTATAGAGTGGATTAAGTTGATGGATTTTTGTATATTGAACCATCCCTGCATTCCTGGGATAAAGCCTACTTGATCATGATGGATGATTGTTTTAATGTATTCTTGGATT
Source organism: Mastomys natalensis (assembly GCA_021653895.1). Lineage (NCBI taxonomy): Eukaryota > Metazoa > Chordata > Mammalia > Rodentia > Muridae > Mastomys > Mastomys natalensis. The sequence continues at coordinate 3,251,370 of JAJTUV010000315.1, read as the reverse complement.
CTGTTTGCAAGAATTTTATTGAGTATTTTTGCATTTATATTCATGATTTTAAATTTCTATTTTTAAATTTAAAATTTAAAATTTTAAATTAAAATTTTAAATTTAAAATTCATATTTTAAATTTCTACAAATGAATGTCTTTCCCTGCTTGGTTTATTTCACTTAGTGTAATGTTGAGTCTTAAAACCTTAAGATGGGAAATTTCCCAGTAGCTTAAAATCAGATGTTTATTACCCAAAAACATTCAGAGTAATAGTCCCCAATTCACAGGACACTTCATCACACTCTTCAGAAGTTTTCAACTTAAAACACTGTCTTCAGCATGGGTCACAATCATAATCTAGTAAAGGGGGAAAGCTAGTAAAAAACAAACAAGCAAACAAACAAAAGCAAACAACAACAACAACAACAAAACCCAAAAGAATAAAAGGAAACAGCAAAAATCCCCCCAAATTTAGCAAAGATACAGTTAATAAAAGAGATATCTTTATGTATAAAACTTGCTTATTTTTATTCTATCTGTTTATATGGCATTCACATGATCTATCTTTCTCTTTTTTATCACTGGGCATATGTATAGTTCATTTATTACCCAGAAAGAAGGGAATAGCCCATGGTCATAGGAAGAACACCAAGCATTGGAAGGCCAGGGCCCAACTTTGCTTTGTTTATAGCCAGAAATAGACAAAAACTTTCCAAAGCTCACTTCCGTTAACTGTGAAATAGGGAAATTGTATAGACCCTGCATATCCCATAGTGTTTTGGTGGCCTTTTGCCAAATAACTATAAATTGAAGGTTTCTGTCCTACCTCCTCCAGATATTATGAAGACTTATAGCTGACAAGGCAATCCCCATGATTACAAATATCTCTTTACCAGGGCTACTCCAAAGATCTCGAAGACCATCTATATATGTCGAGAATACATCTGTACCAGGACAGGCAATTATCATGCCCAAGCAATTATAAATCGAGAGGCAAGGCAAGTTCAAGGAAATACTATTAATGTAGTTCTGTATCGTAGTGACTGGTGTATTCAATTTATTTCCCAAAGAGACGATAAATTCCTGAATGTTAGAAACCATGTCTTGTATAATATTCTCATATTCCCACTATTGGCAGCAGTTATGAGCTCAATAAAGATTAGTTATATGAATCAGTGCAAGTAGGGAGGTAGGCTGCAGAGCTGTATCACTACATATATAAACACTCCATAAATCTTCCAGTCCATATATACAGTTCCCTTGCTTCTCTGTGTCTCTGCTTTTGGAATGTCCATATTATGAAACTAGATTAGTTTTCTTGGGCCATGTTCCTTACTCCCTGGTGTCATGCTTACCCTCCCATAAATATTTCCAAAGACATTCCAGAAAGATATACACACCTCAATTTTCCTAAGAAAAGTATACTTGCTGTAAATGTTTTGGCAAAGTTAGTTCCATTTCTTGAAGTCTGTGGAAGACATGGTATAATGATATAGCTCCTTTTGTTCCTTTATCTTAGGCATTTTGCAATGGCTTCTGCTAGGTATTTTAGTAAAGGCAGAGAGTAAAATTGCCCAGAACACTAGAAAACTCATCACAGACGTGTACTCCCAGGTTATTTCCTGACCTCATTATGAGGGTGACTAAGCTGTGATGAGGTTGTTATAGATACAGGAAACAGCTGCAGAAGAACACACTGCCCGGAAATCTCCCTCTTGTTGTCTTAAGCCAAACTTGTTTTCTCTTCTGAATGTAAGCTTTTTGATCAATGTCATTGTCAAGTATGTTCCAAACACACTGTGTTTAATTTCAAAACATGACTAGACAAAAATATTGAGCCTGCCCAAGTGCTCAGAACACCTGGCCCTGTTTCATAACTTGATATAAAAATACAAATGGAACTATGTGATCATAACCTAATCTGGTCACATCCCTTTAAGTGTGTGGTGCCCAGTAGACAAAACCTCAAATAAGCTTGAGTAGCTAGACTTTTCCAGTTCACATGAGTTTTGTTTTGTGGTTGTGTTGATTTGTACTTGAGAGACATTATGACATTTGAGGTCAAGTTCCTATCTCAGAAATTAGGAGGTCAGGAGTCGGCTACTAGCTACAAAGTTGGTCAGTAATCAACTCATATGTTGGACAATCTATTTCATCCTTTAAGATTAATATTCTTACCAGTTAGTGAAGATAGTTGTACTGAATTTTGTATGGTTTTCCAGCTATCATATTCTTTAGTGCTAATCACTTATAGCACAAAATAACACAATGCAAACTTATGTCTTTCATCTACTAAGTTCAAGATGGGCTGAGAAGTACTGAATGCCAGAAGCAGATTACATGATTCCTTACATAAAGAAAGAACTTTTTTTTTTTTTTTTTTTTATAAATTAAAGCAAAGTTCCAGGCTAGAATTACAAGGTAAAGAACAGTTCCTTTTAGGGATTGGGTAAGAACTCTCTATTATCCTAGAATTGGACACAAATGTCCAGAGCTAAAATTAAAATGACACTTGGGATGTCCATGTTTATAAGACTGGTTAATGGATGTTATTGTAGCCAGACTATTTTTTTTATTTATTTGTAATTTTTTGTTTCTTAATTATTTATCAGAATTATTTGTATGTGTGTGTATGTGCCTGCTTGTCTGTAGGTGCATCATTTGTGTGCTGGTCTCTATAGAGGTCAGAAGAGGGTGGAACGACAGTGGAAGTACAGTGATAGACAGTAGTAAGCATCCTGGTATGGGTGCTTGGAGCTGAACCTGAGTCCTTTGCAGGAGCAGTATGTCCTTCTCCTTGCTGAGCCATTTCTCTAGTCTGATATTTTAAAACGTAATAAAATATCCATTTTACTTTAAACAGGATTATGACTATCTGTATGAGAGTAGAAAATTAAATCAACACCAGAATTACTAAGTTTAAGCAGAAAGAGCCTTGTTTTCCTGGTGGGGAGTTTCTTGTGGGGAAATTTGTTCCTTGAGCCAAGAGATCCAAACCCAGCATTCCTAGAATAGCCCCTGACATATCCGCATGACAAACTCCAAGGCAGAGGATGTGCAGAACTCACAGTGTTGACTTGCAGGTCTAAGGAATTGAGAAGTAGAAGGTCTGGGTAAGGGAGGAGAAGCAGAAAAAGGTTAATTCTGGACTTTCTCATGTGAGAATGCCCACAAAGATCTTGTAGTCAAGGACAACCTAGAAGCAAGAGGCTGTAGGGCACATGATTATAGGATGACACATATGGGGCTTGAAAATTGTCAAGTTTGGATTAATCTCCTGGGGCTGAAACTGTATAGTGAAAAGACTATAAAAATTCTGTGAACAACTTGCTTCTGAGTCCTTTAGAGAGGCACACAGCAGATATCTCACAGAGAAGGACACTCATCTGCCCACAACTTTCCACTTCTCTTTGTTTTCTAAGTGGAAGGGATTCAGAAAAGGGATGAAGAAGAATGGATGGAGTACTCCACTTCCTTCTCCATCCATGCACTTCAGGATGATGCTAATGGCCTGGAGAGAATTGGACAATATAGGATGTGGGGTTAAAGTTCAGAGAAATGAGTCAGTTTTATCTATTTACAAATTTGACTCCTTGGTAGCTTAGTGTAGCTTAAAACCCATGGGAAATGAGGACAGTTTCAGAAGAGGTAGTGAGGGATGGGCCCTGCTGGTAGAGGGAAAAGACCGTTAAAATTAAAACAGAGGGTTGGAGAGATGGCTTAATAGCTGGCAAGGCCTACAATTCTTGCAGAGGACCCAGGTTCATTTCCTGTCATTCACAATCAGGTTGCTTCCAGCTGCCTGGAACTCTAGTTCCAGGGAATCTGACACTCTCTGGCTTTCTGAGGTGCCTGAATGAAAGTGGTACACATAAAACTCAAACACA